>JADBJO010000626.1:122241-162241 GCA_016801955.1 Conus betulinus | reverse complement strand
CTTCATGCCAACAATCGTTGAAAAGATGTGTACTACGAATCACCCATGTATAGTTTGGCTTCCTTTGACAGATGCAAAGACTTGTGTAATTTCACGTACTGTTATGTACGCCATATGCGCCAGTCCACGCATTTCTATGGGTGTGTAACCTCTTTGGGCCATTTGTTTGGCACAAAAGCCTGACGGCAGCATACAGATGAAGAAAAATCTGTTCGTCTAACCCAAACCAAATCCAACGTATGCCCCTATTCTGACAAAGAATGAGTGTAAAGCTGACACACACACACACACACACACACACACCAACACACTCTCTGTGTGTGTGTGTGTGTGTGTGTGTGTGTGTGTGTGTGTGTGTGTGTGTATGTGCGTACTTCATATGTGTGTGTGTGTGTGTGTTTGATGATGATGTGCGCACACGTGTGTGTGTGTGTGTGTGTGTGTGTGTGTGTGTTTGTATAATCTTTCGTTCCTAATTAAAAGATATCAGCATGGAAAGCCGTCACATTTCTGTGAACTAGGCCCACACACATGGACCGACTCGGGCAAGTTCTTCTTGCCAGCACGAGAGTGTGGTAGAAACAGAATGAAATCAGTACATAAAACATTTCCAGTGTCAGGATCAGGAAGACCAACACTGTGGGAGATGTCTGAGTCATGAAAGCCCTGTAATGCTTCGGATATGAAGTAATGGATAGGGAGCGAGTCACTTGCCCAATGCCGAAGATACACCAACATATTCTAGTGTGTTGTGCTCTAATGGATACACGTAACAGAAGTTTCCTTTTGAGAACAGCAACAATAACACAGTTTGTGGAATGCATGCTATATTTCTGTGTGTGTGTGTGTGTGTGTGTGCGTGTGTGTGTGTGTGTGTGTGTGTGGTGTGTCTGTGCATGCGTGTGTCTGTGCATGATTGATGGAACACACACACACACACACACACACACACGCACACACAGAGGCAGAAAGATACAGCATAAAACAGAGGAATGTCCACAAAAAAACGACCAAACACACAACACACACACACACACACACACACACACACACTGCCGAAAGTTGAAAGCTGGAGATTTTTTTTATTGTCTACTGCCCTGTACAATGCTGATACATGTTTCAATTCACTTGGTCAAGGCATATCCCCAGACCAACTCCCACCCACCCCCCATCCCTCCCCATGCCCACCCCCTCCCTGACCTGACCAGCCCCCCCCCCCCCCCCCCCCCCCTACACTATCACCCAGAAAGCCATGATCTCAGTCGAACATGGGGTGGTGCAAACACAACGTATATCAACCAGCCCACCAACACCACCATACACAAAAAAAATCTAACAAAAAGAGAGATAAAACTGATCATTTATCATCTTCTTCTTGGAAATAAAAAATACCGGTTTAAAAAAAAAAAAAAAAAAAAAAAAAAAAAAAAAAACTTACATAAAAATTGTAAAGTCGTACAGAAAGTAAACATGTAACTATCACATTGTGTAAATGGCAAAAAGGAAAAAGATATAACAAAAAAAAAAAAAAAAAAAAAAAAAAAAAAGAAATAAAGCTTTCAGAGTTTTTACACAATTCGTAGTCAAACTTTCACCATCCATCAGAGCGCTGCACCACCCATGCACTGTCAGACAGAGACCATAATAAAATGTACACAACAGAACTACTACAGCGACAAAGAAAGAATGACAAACCTCTTATTACACACATATCAATAAAACAAAGATCTGTACATTTAGCCTCTAAATCTCTCTCAACACGTATTTTCTTTAGGGACCAAAGGAGGGGCAGTGAGTGTGGAAGTGGGAGAGAGTTGAAAGAGATGGTAAGAAGAGAGGGAAGAGAAGAAAAGAAGGGGATGGAAGGGATAAGATACTAGAGAGAGAGAGAGAGAGAGAGAGAAAGAGAGAGAGAGAGAGGGGGGACGGGGTGGGGGAGCAGGGTGAGAGGGTCACCGTTAAAGACAGAGAGGCCCGGTCTAGTGGGATGATTGAGGAGAGATGGAAAGAAGAAGACAAAGTGAAAAACAAACAAAGAAACAAAAACAGTCCACAAGCAGTGCACAGACACTTGTAACAGTGTGTGTGTCCCCTCCCCTACCTCTCTGTCCTCCTAACCAATGCCTCTAACCCCATACATAAACACATATACAGAAGCAGAGAGAGAGACAGACAGAGACAGACAGACAGACAGTGAGACAGGGACAGACAGACAGACAGGCAGACAGAGACAGAGAGTGAGGGGATGGGGATGGGTGGAGGGGGGGTGGGGGGGGAGGATAAAATGACAGAGACAGAGAGAAACTGTGAGAGAGGGTTCGAATAAACTGCCATCAGAAACTGGCAGTAATTAAAACAGACTGAAAACACTTCAGGAATTCATACCAAACTAAGAATAAAAAGTTGTTGTTTTTTTTTTAAAAAAAGCAACTCATCACTATAAATTTAACAATCACATTTTATGCAGGCGTTCTTGGAATTAGAACCAAATCACATATCATCAAAAACAATACCATCTAAATGATGGATCAACAAGAACCTCGAAACAAGCAAGTGGCACAGAAAATGGACCGCATTCAGTCAACTCCACTCATTAAAGGATTGTATAAAAAGAAAAAGAAAAATAACATCCATTATTCTTCAAATCAAGGTGAAAAGAATTTTTTTATGAAAGGCTCACAAATGATCTATAAAATTTGCCAAACTTGTTCACGGTTTAGAAAACATCACAACCTTTCCACTGAAAAACAAGATATCAAGTTAAGACTTGTACCAAGTTTGCCAGCTGTAAAACAGGGGGAAAAAAATCACAGTGCTCCACGTAACCATTGGTCCATACAACCACACTCGGTCTAAAAATTCGGTTTCATAGTGATTCCAGCAGTACCACAGCCCCCCCCCCCCCCCCCCCCCCCCCCCCCCCCCCCCAAATTCCTCCTTAAACAATCACCTCTTGGTCTGTATGCATGCATCAATGTTTACACACCTCACACACACACACACATGCATCAATGTTTACACACACACACACGTTTATGTAAATATGCATACATTTGAACAAAACAAAACACATTTAAACTCATTGAAGTCAGTATTTCACCAATCAATTCCTCATAGTACTAACAATGATAAAATGAAAAAAAAAAAATGATGTGACAGAAAAAACTGAAATGAAAGAATAAAAATCTATGAAATGAAACGAAACAATAAAAGCAAAACAACCATAAACTAATTATGCATTGAAGGACAGAACGAAAAGGGGGGAAAAAAAAGAGAGAAGGAAAGAACACACGGGGAGAAAGAAAAGTGAAAAGAGAGGAACATGACTTTCAAAGGGTCTGCACACTAGAATTTGCTCAGAAGCATATTGTTCATTTTACATTTGATCAATAACGCAGATGGGACTTTTAAAACACTGGAGCACTTGCAGACTGATACAGTATAATGCAGACAGAGCACTGAAAATGAATCTAGACTCAACAGGCATCAAACTGTGAAAAAGACTGAAACCTGTTGTGTCAGTCTAGGATAACAAAATAACACTCAATTTCCAGCCAGGGTACCTTTCTATCTAAGGAACCCTATACATGCTTCCATCAGTTTTTTTTTTTTTTTTCCATTGAGCCAAGTTGATCAGCATGTACACGTGACCTCCAATCAAGGTCAGGGTCTGTGTCTACACAGCCTAAAGCATGATCATTCAGAACACACATCAATTTAGCGCTCGTACACCACACCATGGTTTGGCTCTATGTGTTCAGGTACAGTCACACTTACATTTTTGGTATATCAGGTATACAATGCAATCTGTATTTTCATATACGGTAAAATTACTGCATCTTATATTCCAGGGTTCCTTGTTCAAGGATGATGTACCAACATTCTTGAGAACCAAGGGAGCCATCCTCTTTTCTGAAGCACTGTACGGCCCATACGACACACCTCTCTGCCCCCTTCCCCAAAAGTATAGCTACACTTGTGTGTGTGTGTGTGTGTGTGTGTGTGTGTGTGTGTGTGTACTTTTATTTGATGCAGCTACATGGTCCCACACAATGGACAGCATTTGACAGCCCATCCTGCCAGAAGTAAATTCCCTACTTGTTTTTTTGTTTGTTTGTTTGTTTATTTGTTTTTGTCATGCCCTGTCTTTTTCTTTTGTTCCTCAACAAGAAATCAAAGATTCAGCACAGGTAGTTTGTGTATGCGTGATCATTTTTGATCCATGTTCCATCTTGCAATCTGGCATCACCAACATGGCTCATGTTCCAATTTTTATTTGGGTTCATACATCTGCTAAAGTTCCCATAGTCTACTGGCTATTGGGGCAATGCACTATTACGGTTTCACAGTGTCAAGGGCATAGCATGATGGAAGACAGTGCCCCCCACTCTCATGCTGCGGCCTCAAACTCTCCCTGAACTGAATCAGATACCCATTAACTGCTAGGTGGACTGAGAGGATTTTCATGCCAGGAGAAAAAAAAAAAAAATGATCCCACAAGTCACGGATGTCAGTTCCACAAATAAATATGAGGAAATGCACTGAATGGAAATACACTAAAATCTCATCTCAGACAAAAAATGACCAAAAATTCCATGAAGGAAAAGAAACTTGTGGAAAACATTGACGTAAAGAACAGTGACAATTATGGAATGTGAGACTACTGGTATTTCTTTCTCACAATGGGCACAGTTGATTTTGAATTGGTTATCACTGATAAGACACTTTTAAAGAGCAAAACTGGAAATAAAATGCACATTCGTAAGAGCAAAGAAAGGCGCATGTGTGTTAATGTGTCCACTGTTGCAGGCAGACCTGCAAATGCAAACACTTAGTGTTCGCACGTTCTCTCAATGATTCACTGTTTGCATGATGAATTATATCTCTACAGTTTAAACTTTTCTTACATCTGCATTCATTCTTGGTCAGCATGGTTTCATTTCCTATTAAAACATACTTACTAAGTCCTTTCCAATCACTTGCTTCTTTCATTAGTTGTGTGGATGGCGATGTGGACAAATGCAACTGTTCGGACCTCCGCATGCTAACACCTAACCCCCCCCCCCCCCCCCCCCCCCAACAAAAAAAAAAATAAATGAAAAAAAATTAAAAGACAAAAATAGAGAAGGGGTTAGAGCAGTAAAAAAAAAAATTAAGACATCAGAACACATTACCTCCTCTCTTTCCTGCCTCGCCCCTTCTCTCTCTCTTACATGTGCACGCGCGCGCGCGCGCAAAACCCACACACACACACACACACACACACACACACACACACACACACACACACACACACACACACACACACAAAAACCAAAAGCACCATATCATCACAACCCTCGCAAATGGATTATGGATGATTCCATCCTTGTTTGAAAGCTAACTAAAAAACGCACATAAAACAGCTTACAATGTACTACTGGAGTGAGCATGTGCCTCCGCATGAGAGTGTACAAGCGTGTGTGGGCATGTGTGAGCAAATCACTGAATCGAAACACATGTGCACACACATCATTTTTGTTTGTTTACCTGTACATCTATGCAACAAAAGCAGCTCTACAACCCACTGAATCCCACTTCTGGTATCACACGAAAATGTGAAAAAAACGTACAATTTTGCTGGGTTGTCACACTCCTTTTACGCTGCAGATCAAAGCACAAACAACAAACCTGCAAAACTCAATACCATGCTTTCCAATGCAGCCACAACTCAATGCTTTTCAAGAGCACCCACCCCCTTTGATCTTTAGCCATGAAAAGCTGAAAGCAAAAACAACACTCTTCAGGACTTTGCTAAAACAAATTTCCCTTCCAAGCGTGTCAAGAACACAGAACAAAAAGAATTGAATTGATGGATGAAATATGTAGAGCATAAAGATGTATGTGACTGCTAATGAAACAGATGCTTGGAACATTAACATAAAATAACTGGATATGATTCACCTCCCCCCTGTAAATAGCTAAACAAGTTCAATATTTACCTGTAACCAGCACAATGAAATCTAAACGTCTGCCAACACAATTTTACAGTACAAATTCGATAGTCGAAGAATGGAAATATGGACGCAAGTGGGAAAGGAGTGGAGGTAGTGAGGGTTGGCGAAAACAGATGTTTCCTATAATTTGGAATATCATGTGCATCTCTCATGCTCTTCCTTTCAGTTATCACGTAATCCCAAAAGTGATATGTTCTCATCGTTAACAAAACAGAACTGGAGGATACCTTTTATCATTTGGAGTACACTCTGCACAACAGTGACCGGAAAATCTCCTTTCCTTCAGTATACTACTGACAGAACTGTGATAGGGATAACACCTATCATTTGGCATATAATCTACAGAACACAGGAGGGGTTGTAATGACAGGTACCTCCACCATTAGTATAGAGGCATATCTATCATTTAGTATATTATCCGCAGAACAGTGACGGTAGTGTTACTTAATATTCGGAATACTCTGCATCAAGGAAATGGAACATCTCCCATTATTAGGCTATTACTACCAATACTGTCCGCAGAAAGAATGAAGGATGGAAGTGGAGAGACATCACTTGTTTGCTGCAGTGTCTGCAGTTCTTGCCGAACAGGGTCAACTTGTTGCTTTTTTTTTTTTCCTTTTCTTTTTTCTTTCCTCTTTTACTGATGCCCCGATACTGGTTTCCGTTTCGATTTCTACCAAATTTGACTGATCATCCCCTCCTTGGTCTACCCAAATGTCTGTCAGGAACTCAAGAGGAAATTCCCTTTGCCTGATGTATGGATGCACTAGACTTGGATCACATTTCTCCTACTGTATCTTCAAAGACACCCTATGGATAAAACATCCTTCCTTGCTAGATCTGCAGAGATCCCTTCATTTCTTGCTCCATCCCCACCCCTAGTATTCTGCTTTTGTCAAAAAGGTGTTGTCTCAATGTGGCTCTATGGATCAGCGAAACGTTCAACTGGAAAGAGCTACCGTCATAAAACACATCTACAAAAAATGGAGAAGAATTTCTATATGAAAAAGGACGAAAACAGGTGAGGGCAGAAGAGGGTGAAGAATGCAGACAGAAGTGATAGAACAAAAGAAATTCATGGCAAAGCAAATACCTCATCCAGGAACGAAAGTGGCCCCACCCCCCATAAGACTGGCTGTCAGCTATACACACACCAGACCATTCAGCTCACACTGCACACTTTTTCAGCTTCTTGGTCACCTACTTGTTGATTTGGTTTTCTCTCTGAATGAAACATAGAGTACTCTGATGTAATGAACCGTCTTTCTCTATGTGGAATTGAAATAGGCTCCAACGATAAAGAGCAATTGCCTCCAAAGATCAATTGGATACTCTTTCTATGAATTAACTAGTTTTTCCTCTGAAGTCTTTAATGCACTTCAATCAGGGACAGTTCAAGACATTTTCTAGAGATTTACTCAATGGAAAGGGGTGTGAGGGGTGAACATGCAATGTAAAATATACAGTGCTAACCGGTGGCACTGGTGAACGACAGCTGACATGATTGAGGGAGAAGGGGGGAGAGAGACTTTTGCCACAGGAACTTCTTCCTGGCTGATTAAAAACTTCCTGGGATGATCTGGTATAAATCAGTAGCTGAATGAAAATTAACAATTTCAGCCAACGACAACGAACAATGCTACCGATACATTGTCATTCCCATATATTCTACTCTCGCTATTGATACTTGTTCACGACCACCAGTTTCTATTATACTGCAAAAAAAGTCAGTATGAAATCTAACTGAAGCCATAGTTTATTTCCCCGAATAAATAATGACAATGTATAACTAATACCTACATGCATAAAACAGTAGAAATATGGCAGTTTAAATAAGTCTCCTACCTAAATATCTACATGCATAAAACAGTAGAAATATGGCAGTTTAAATAAGTCTCCTACCTAAATGTTAACTCTGGACTTCAATTTTCCTTCAAATTAAATGTCTGCCATTACAACCACTTGATATGTGCATACAGCTGAAGTCACTTGAAATCAGCAAAAAGAAGGATAATCTAATTCTGGAATAAATGTTCTGGTGGCAAAAGCCCAGTGGAAAGTGGGGATGGGAGGAAGTTTCTAAAGAAAGAGAGAGAGATACAGTGCTGTCCCTCTTCAAAACCCTGGATGAGGATATAGAGGGAAAGGAGGTCTGAAAAACATATGCTGCCACATCACACACACACACACACACACACACACACACACACACACAACTTGGAATTTACCTTTTGAAAATATGCATTCACATACAGTTTACAATGCAAATGATGAATTATCATTACCCACCTTCCCCATCTCTTCCTGACATACTCGCAACTTCCAACACAGAATAACATGTCATAAACAATGGCAATCTCACAACTGATTAGAATCACAACTTTGACACAATGTCGTAAGTTCCTAGAAGGTTAACTACCTAATCTTTCTTGTAAAATGAAAAAAAAAAAAAATTATCTGAAATAAAATGAAAAATAACAGTTATAAGAATGGGAACAATTCTTATTATTTAAATTTTCTCAAGAAACTGAAAACAAAATAGAGAATAGAATACTATGTGATAAATAGTAAATCAAAATGGAAAAAAAAAGAAACCAAGCTAAACACATGATCAAATACATGAACCCTGAAATTATTTCTAAAAGTTTGTTTATTTGTTTGCTATGTTTAATACTCGAATAAAATAGAACAATTATGATTATTCAAAAACAACAAAAATTTATCAAAATACTTTGCTCTGAAAACTATAAAACAGGGGGTTTTTTTTCAGGCAACTACATGTGCACCATCTTGTACTAACTCTACCTACATTACCTGTCAACTGTTCAGATTTTCCTCTTCACCTATTCTCCTTCATCCTCTGTGACTGTCTCTTCTTTTCTTCTGACATGTATGGAAAGATGTGTGATGCACAGGATCAAGACAGAAAGTATCACACCAACTAGGAAACACTACTATGAATCTCGTGAATTTTTAGAAATAAACACATTCCAATAACGCTTGTAGCTTAAAAAGATTTTTTTTCAAAAAAAAAAAGGCAATGCTAGGCAGAAATGAGCAAATAAACATCAAGCAAATAAATAAATAAACAGTTTTCAGACTCAGCACAATATCTTTTTTTAAGACACTTTTTAAAAAGTCAACATCCACAGAAATAACGTGTTCTCAGGCCATGGATGGATTAGCAGAGACATTGTTTGAATTATGGAGAATTATTTTGATTGCATCTAATTTCAGAATAAAAAGATGGATTGAAAAACCATGAATATAAATCGATTTATGACACAAAATTTCGTTTGAGGTCATCTGAACACACACACACACACACACACACACAGAGAAAAGGATAAATTCATGTTGAAAAATTTAAGGCAGGCAGGAATGACTTTTCCCAAAAGACAAAATATAAAAGAAAAGGAATACAGCGTAAATATACTTTAAAGAAAAATTAAACAACAGTAAAACAAGACCATGTACGAGAAGGGAAGGAGAGACAAGAGCCAGGACGGATGACAGTCAAAAACTGGGAGGTAATGTTGCTTATAGCCTAGCTGACCGCAAACAGCCATATCAGGGCTGTCACCACGTTAAAATCATTCACAAGTCATTTAAAAATAAAAAGAAAAAAAAAATCACACACAGCTCTTTTAAAATACATCTTTTTAAAAACACACTAGAAATTTCGTTAAAAAATCATTCTTCTGTAAAATACTTTGGGTGTTTGTTGTTTTTTTTTATTTGAATTATTCTTCTGTAAAATCTTAGATCAGATGAAAAATGTTAATCTCTTTCAGATTTCGCCTTCAGTCCCTTGCTAAATGCCTGTTAACATCAACAATATAATTTTGACAGCTTACCACATCACCCTCTCTCTTGTTCTTGTTTGTTTTTTTTTTTTTTTTTTATATCAGAAAAACTGGGAGGGGAAAGACTTGACATACATGATGTACAAATTATATCACTCCATACTACTAGGGCTACCTGGTGATACGATACTCTATCTTTAACAGAGGTCAGATGTTGCACTGAAGAAATAAGAATAACCCCTCAATCCAGCCTCTCATATTGTTTTTTTTTTACCCCCCCCCCCCCCCCCCCCCCCCCCCCCACCCCTCTCCCAAATGATACTGCAATCTTCAAGTTTGCCTTTGTCCCTTGTTAAATGCCTGTTAACTTCAACAATATAATTTTCACACTTACCACATCACCCTTACTCTTGTTCTCTTTTGTTTTTTTTTTTTTTTTTCTTTTCATATCAGAGACAAGATTAAATGGCAAAATGCTTTATCTCAAGGTATACAGTCACCAAAGAATGACTGGGCATTGCACTGAATTCCATCACCTGTTTCTGCCATCCTAACCAGATCAAACCGTCTTTAGAGATGCACCCCTAAACAACAGCCTAGTCAATGTGAAAACGAACCGTGCTCTGTGTGTACATTCTCATGTCAGATTATGAGTCAAGCCCAAGCTGCTTAAAGCATAACTCATCTGCTGCTGTGCTTACAGCTGCAAGCTGCATAAGCACAAAGCAGTGTCACCTGTACGTGGTGGTGATCAATGTAAAAATCTTTAAAATTTAGAAAACCCAGCTGACCAATATGTGGGAAATCTCAACTACAGCACACTCTTTGTGTAATGCCAATGAATCGGAATATTGAGCTATGCTGAAGTCTACATGTTTTTATACTGTATGTTACTGTTTTTAAATCAAAGCACATGTTGTGTTACTATATGTTACTGTTTTCAAATCAAAGCAATCTAAAGAACAAACAGCTGTAGAAGTGATTTTGTGCTGGGCATGAATGAATTAGTTTATGCAGAGTTTGTCAATACTTTGAGGGTTATCAACATTTAGCAGCCTGTGTGTGTGTGTGTGTGTGTATGTGTGTGTGTGTGTGTGTGTGTGTGTGTACATGTGTGTGTGTGTGTGTGTGTGTACATGTGTGTGTGTGTGTGTATCCATGTGATGTATGCATGCATGCATGCATAATACCAACATATATCGTGTGTGTGTGTGTGTGTGTGTGTGTGTGTGTGTGTGTGTGTGTGTGTGTGTGTGTGTGTGTGTGTGTTTAAGTGTGTGAGTGTGTGTGTGCATGTGTGTGTGTGTGTACGTGTGCGCACACATGGAGTGTGCACACGCGCCCATTTCTTTTTTTTTTTTTATCAGACAACACAAACTACAACCCAACTTACTTTGAAATATCACGAAATATAGTGGTCTAGTCTTAGAAACAAACACCTTCTCCATGTAAACAAAGCTCAATCCTAAAAGCGTTTTTGACTGGTGTTGTCATGCAAACATGTGTTCATCCTTTTGACATCACCAGTTTACAAGGTAGCAAAATTATAACGCTGATCTTGCGTAATGCTATATACATTTTTCTGCTCACTTTTGGTCATTGCTTTACTTGTCCTTGAACAAAACATGTTAACTGAAAAAAAAAATACTAAAACAATCCACAGTCAGAAAAGACAAGCAATTACAAATGCTTCTTTGAAGGCAATGCTAATTTCTATATGATTCTTACTCACCCAATAAAGAAACAGCCAGGCAACTAAAGGTATAAAATACACAAAACAAAAAAGAGACCACAGAACCAAAATCAAACCAAAAATCTGAGAACAACAAACACTAATAATTTAGACGACAATTTAAGAGGACAACAAAAAACCTGCCCCAAACTTGATATATACTAACACTAGCTCTCAGTAGAACAATCTCCATTGCAAATATTTTCGCACTAACAACAATATGAACAACTGAAGAGTGAATGCAGGAAATGAAGTAAACCACCTGCTCCCATTTCATTCCACGCCAAGTGTGTATTTACAACAACAAAAATCTAGGCAATTCAATTTCTTTCCTAATCAAGACAAGCGAGAGACAGAGAAAAACAGACAGACAGACAGAGAGAAACAGACAGACACTGAGATAGACAGACAGACAGACAGACAGAGAAGAAGATGAAGAAGAAGAAGAAGAGAGGAAAAGGCACAACTGACAAACATCTTCCTTGCATTCTGCACACACAAACAGTATATTTCTGCAGTGAAGAAAGTTCTGGCTATCATAATGGGATGCACATTTCAACTAATACTCATTACAGTGAACAACTGGAAAGAAATGAAGCACATCTTTCAGAAGGTCGAATACAGCTGTTTCTTTTTTTTACTTTTTTTTTTTCTTTTGTTACATGCAGGAGAATCTCAGACAGGCTGGGTTTTTTTTTAATTTTTTCACCTGCAGGAAGCTGATGTTCATGAACCTGCATCAAATTCAACAGACACAAACTGCTGAAAGAAGCAACAAATGAACATTACCAATGCTGCCTGTGAGGAGGATCTAAGGTTTGTACCACGATATGTTTGAAAATGACCATTACAACCTTAAGTTTTGCCACGATATGTTGGAAAACAACCATTACAACCGTAAGTTTTGCCACTGATCCCCAGATCTGTCAAAATGACCCACATCAGATTCCATGTCAGAGTCAGAGTGTTACCATGTGATCTCAATGACCATTTCCAAAGCTAAAAGAAACCCTGGCAAACCAGAACTAGGGGGAAAAGAACAGGACATTTCAGTTAGCCCCCCCCCCCCCCCCCCCCCCCCCACCTTTTTTTTTTTTTTTTTTTTTTTTTTGGATAGAAAATCCAACTGGGTATAATTTTTTTCCTCTGAACCTGAAGCAACTTGAAGAAGTTTTTCTTAGTATCCACATTGTATCAGAGAAGGGTTCGGAACACAATGTCCAAACCTCTATGGCAGTTAACGCTTTTTCCATTCTTTCTGTTAACTACATTAAAGGGAACACCGACAGCCATTTTCATTTAGTATCCTACGACTTGTAAAGTTTTAACCTGAAACAACAAAGGAGACTACTCTTGCAGCTCAGAATCGGGGAAAACAAAAAGTGATCTGAAGCATCTGTTTAACTCATTCAATATTCTGAAAACCAAAATTACTTCAGTTTGTTGAATACCCCTATAGTCGATAAAGTTTTACAGTTTATTTAGAGATAAAGCCAAATCACAGTGATCTGAAGAGTTCATCAGCTATAAACAAATAGGGAACTAGCGATAAAGTCAAATCACAGTTATCAGAAGGGTTCATCAGCTATAAACAAAAATAAGGACATGGAACCCTGACCAGCAACCCGTCTGTTTTGCACTTCAGCACTCTTGAAACAAACAGAAGTTACTCACAACGAACAATCAAGAACATGATCATGCCATTTGAGCAAGGTCATAACTCCAACAGAAGCCAAGAAAAGGGAATTCACAGAAAAACAAGAGTAAGATCATGGACAACTGTTACAATATGTCAGTCAGTCATGCTATCACATCTCTCCCATACACAGCTACTGAAACACAAGCAGAGTAAGAAAATGGACAATTATTATCATACATCAGCCATGCTACCACATCTCTCCCACATACTGCTACTCGAACACAACAAACAAAACACAAAAAAAAAAAAACAACACGAGCGCAACAACTATCAACATTCTTTTGTTAAAAGCACTCGCATCGTTAAGAGCCCCCGCTGGCAAAATCCATAGAAATTAAAGGCTGTATGTGAATCTCTGAATGAGAAGCAGGGCAGCGCTGCAGGACTGAAGAGCACCATCAGGCAAAGTTCACAAGAAACCAGGCAGCTATCACTAACAATGGGTCATTGGCACAAGCAGAAGGACACAGACACAACCGACAATGCAAAACATGAACTGTTAACACCACAGATGTAAACATGACAAAAAAAAAATGAGTTGCCTTGTTGTAACTAACACAGACAATGTGAAACGAGGCAAACAGTTATCATGCCTAGTAGCACAACACAGACCGAATGGAAAAACAAGGCAAATCATCACTTGTCCAGTTGTACTACAAAGACCCAACATGAAACAAGGCAAATTATAGCTTGTACAGTTGCACAACACAGGCCTGATGTGGAACAAGGCAAATCATCACTTGCCCAGTGACACATCAAGGCAGTCACACAGTAGACCTCAAACCGCTACCAGGCAGACACAAAGCATGTAGCATGATGCAGATGTCAGGATCAACACTGATGATGTCATGGTCTGCAACCCAATACCCCCCTCCCCCTCCCCAATCCCACACCCTCCCGCAAAAGTTAATCTGGTTATGCAGTAGCCCTCCATGATCAAAGCTGCCTGACTTAAGTCACTGGTGACATTATCAAATGTCAACTAAAAAAGGAAAAGAAATAAAATTTTTTAAAAAGTTAAAACAAAAAAAAATCTGTCTAGACAGCTACTGAATGAAAATGTCCCTTCAAGATTTTACAAACAAACATCACGTAATATACTGTTTTGCATGGCTACTAAGCAAACAACTACACTGGAGCTGGAAGGGGATAGGGGAATAGGAGATAAGGGCAGGGGTGGGGTGTGGGGGGGGTGGGGAAGGGGCTGGGTCATGGCACATAAGGCATGCCTCTCGCTCAACTTGCTGAAGGTGAGAAGATCATGTTCTGCAAGGCCATATCAAAAAACAAAACAAAAAAAAAAAGATGTGTCGGGCACACACAGGGGAGTGTTGAAGGGTCTGTCTACTTGCTGAAGAAAGTGACCAACTCCTGGCTGTGTCGGGCCAGCAGGTCCCGCGCTGGTTCCAGGAAGGTCAGGTGACTGCGGGCCTGCGTCAGCAGAGGATGCTGCCACCCCGAGAAATACAGCATGTAGAAGAATGCCACCATCAGCAGCAGGGCCACCAGCACCGAGACCACCACTGCCCCGCACCGCCCCGACTTGGTCTTGCAGGCAGCAGCTGGGGTGGACGCAGGCGATGCAGGACCCCTGGGAACATGGTTTGGCTCTGCAGAGGCGGTGTTCGCCTGCCTCTGCTGCATCTCTTCTTGCACAGGGGTCTTCAAGGGCACCGTCTCCTCCTCCTCTTCTTCAGTGTAGAAAGTGGAGTCCGGCTGGTAGGACATGGTCCCAAAGCTGAGGTCTCCTTTCTCCTCGTGCCACACAGCTTCCCCGGCGTCGCGAACCACCTGCCCGTTCAGCTGCATTGGAGGACTCGCTGTCACGGTTGCAGCAGAGGAGGCCACAATGAGCTCCCCGTCAGCAGCAGGCTTGTTGTCAGGTGGGAACAGCTCTGCTGGCTGCTGCTCCTCATAGGTTTCTTGCGGGGCCAGAGGGGCTCTGATGGATGCTCTCCACCCGAACTTGCGGCTGGTAAGGAGTTGTCATCATCATGGTTAGGCCACTGGGTACATCCACAGCTGCTTCTGAAACAGGTATGGGAATGGGCATCTTGTAACAACACATAAGATCATTGTATAGAGACCAGGGGGGCAGCCGCTGATCGGGACATGAAGAGCAACATCAGGCAAAGTTCACAAGAACCAGCGCAGATATCACTAACAATGGGTCGTGATTGGACACAAAGCAGAAAAGAAGAAGGAAACAGACAACAAACCCGACAATTGCAAAAACCATATGTGGAACTGTTAACACCACCACCGATGTAAACATGACAAAAAAAAAATGAGTGGCCTTGTTGTTAACTAAACCAGACAATGTGAAAACGAGGCCGGGGCAAAACAGTTATCAGTGCATAGTCTTAGCAGTTTAGCACAACAGAGATCGATGGAAAAAAACAAAAAAAAAAAAAAAAAAAAAAAAAAAAAAAAAAAAAAAAAACAAAAAAAAAAACAAGGCAAATCACACTTGTCCAGTGTACTACAAAGACCCAAACATGACAACAAGGCAAAAATTATAGCTTGTACAGTTGCACAAACACAGGCCTGATGTGAGAACAAGGCAAAAATCATCACTTGCCCAGCCGCAAAAGTTAATCTGGTTATGCAGTAGCCCTCCATGATCAAAGCTGCCTGACTTAAGTCACTGGTGACATTATCAAATGTCAACTAAAAAAGGAAAAGAAATAAAAATTTTTTTAAAAGTTAAAACAAAAAAAATCTGGTCTAGACAGCTACTGAATGAAAATGTCCCTTCAAGATTTTACAAACAAACATCACGTAATATACTGTTTTTGCATGGCTACTAAGCAAACAACTACACTGGAGCTGGAAGGGGATAGGGGAATAGGAGATAAGGGCAGGGGTGGGGTGGGGGGGGGGTGGGAAGGGGCTGGGTCATGGCACATAAGGCATGCCTCTCGCTCAACTTGCTGAAGGTGAGAAGATCATGTTCTGCAAGGCCATATCAAAAAACAAAACAAAAAAAAAAAAAGATGTGTCGGGCACACACAGGGGAGTGTTGAAGGGTCTGTCTACTTGCTGAAGAAAGTGACCAACTCCTGGCTGTGTCGGGCCAGCAGGTCCCGCGCTGGTTCAGGAAGGTCAGGTGACTGCGGGCCTGCGTCAGCAGAGGATGCTGCCACCCCGAGAAATACAGCATGTAGAAGAATGCCACCATCAGCAGCAGGGGCCACCAGCACCGAGACCACCACTGCCCCGCACCGCCCCCGACTTGGTCTTGCAGGCAGCAGCTGGGGGTGACGCAGGCGATGCAGGACCCCTTGGAACATGGTTTGGCTCTGCAGAGGCTGTGTTCGCCTGCCTCTGCTGCATCTCTTCTTGCACAGGGGTCTTCAAGGGCACCGTCTCCTCCTCCTCTTCTTCAGTGTAGAAAGTGGAGTCCGGCTGGTAGGACATGGTCCCAAAGCTGAGGTCTCCTTTCTCCTCGTGCCACACAGCTTCCCCGGCATCGCGAACCACCTGCCCGTTCAGCTGCATTGGAGGACTCGCTGTCACGGTTGCAGCAGAGGAGGCCACAATGAGCTCCCCGTCAGCAGCGGGCTTGTTGTCAGGTGGGAACAGCTCTGCTGGCTGCTGCTCCTCATCATAGTTTCTTGCGGGGCCAGAGGGGCTCTGATGGACTTGCTCTCCACCCGAACTTGCGGCTGGTAAGGAGTTGTCATCATCATGGTTAGGCCACTGGGTACATCCACAGCTGCTTCTGAAACAGGTATGGGAATGGGCATCTTGTAACAACACATAAGATCATTGTATAGATGAACTGAACAGGTCTGGGAATTAATATCTTGTCACAGCATCTGCCATCACTGTATCCGAACAGGAGTGGCAATGAATATCTCATGATAACAGCACGTAAAAGTTGTATATCTGAAAAAAGGTGGTGTGGGAACAAAGGCACATTAGATTACTGTACCAATACATAAAACATGTGTGGAAATTAGCATCTTGTGACAGCACATCACATCAACGTGTATAGGGATAAAACCGGTGTCAGAACTGATATTGTGCAACAACAGCACATCACATCATGGTACCTGCGAGCAAACAGATGTGGGAAATGGTATCTTGAAACAGCACAATCAATCACTGTGTCTTTGGTACATATATGTGTAAAACAGATGTGAGAAGCTGTATCATTTCATCATATCATTTTATGTACAAGCAAAATGGAAGTGGACTCCAAAATTCAACAAAAAGACAACACAACATATGTATTCATGCATAAAAGTTATGTGGGTACTTGTATCTTGGACCTGCACATCATATCATTGTACTTGTGTGAGTAAATCACCCGTAGGAACTAAGAACTTGTAACACCACAATGTGATACTATTTCTATGAGTAAGATAGTATTGGGAAATAACTTGTGACATTATGTTGCTATGGAGACTGGTACATCACATGTATCTAGTACATCATAATGGAAATTGGTACATCACATGTATGTAGTACATCATATGTCTCTGTAAATATGACATGGAAACGAGTTTTAATTCAGTCTGCCTGCATTCATCAGAGAAAGAAACAATCCATAAGCTTTCCCAGATTCTATCCTAACCTTTTATCAGCCAGTCAGCCAGGGGTAAAAACAACAACAACAACAACAAAAACAATAACAATAACACAAACAGGGCTAAGGTAAGACGAAATATTCTAATAATTTGTCCCGCCATTCTTATTCTTCAAATGAATCAAAATAACAGGACTCTTTGTACAGTGATATTTACACTTCCGAGATAATTTTCAACCAATCAATATGTATATAATACAGAAGTGCAAAAATACTTACATTTTCACATCTGATCAGCCTATACATTCTATGCCTATTAGACTTGCAATTGCTGAAATATATCCTTGACCCGGTCCTGTTCCTCCAGAATGAATTTGTCAAAATCAGCTGAACAATTTCATCCACAGTAAGTGGGAGATGGAGCCTCCAATTACTGATGTAGATTTTTTTCTTATTAAAGTCACTGGGAATTTCTCTGTCTCACACACGTTTCTTTATCCATATATCAATCTATCTAAACATGTATACTACCCCCCTCCCCTCCCCATGTCCCCCCCACCATTCTTACTTCTTCTGTCCCCCCCCCCCCCCCCCCTTTACTTTTTTTCCCAGCCCCCTTCTTCCATCCCCTCCCACACCCTCTCGTCCTCTTTGGCCATAAACCAACCATGAATCCCTTTCATCTAAAAGAAAATAACAACAAAAAAACACACTGAACGGAACATGGTGGTGGAGGGATATGTGTCTGATACTGTGATCAAACCAGGGACCTTTAGATCTTCAGGTGTAACATCCTTTCATCTGAGCTGTTCTGGTCGACATAAAGCACAGCGGGTTTTTTTTTTTTTTTTTTTTTTTTTTTTTTTCTCAGCTAAATGAATGCCAACAATAGCGCATGTTGACACATTTGGAACTCTGACATCACTACACTTTGCCCTATAGTCAACATAAAAATGGAACCATTGAGCTTTCAACTATAAAAACTATTTCTTCTCGATCTGCGCTGTATACAGATGGGTCACTATGCCAACTTGAGATTAGACGAGTATTGTGGATTTTACATAACCAACAACAACAATAAAGACGGCAAACTGCACACAGACAGGCAATAAATGATGATGATCTTTATTTGATAACGGTAAAAATACTGGCTTACTCAGCCATTTTTCATACTTGCTGCCATTACTATTCTATGAAACTAATACTAGATTATATAATGTATGCATCAAAACATGATTACACAAACAAACAGCATCAAGCCAAACAAACAACAGAGACCGAACGAGCTTTGTGTATCAGGAATTTCCTGTAATCCCGACTGCGACAACGGAGCTCTCACGTTTTTTTTTGCTTTTTTCTCAAACATTCTACATGCTTGCAGAATCACATTTGCTCACAATTGCATGTTTCACTTTTCCTTTCTTCACAAGTTGCATAACTTTCTACCAGAAGACAATTATTTTGATCACAGACGTTGCACTATGATTTCCAATAATTCCTTTTCTCTGCTTACATTCACAGCAAATACACAATCGTTAACTATTCTGCAGAATACAAGCTACCCAAATCATTCAGATATTTCCAGGTACTTTTTTTTTCCTGCAATCTAAAAAAAACATGCTATGCACAATCTGAAAGTACCTAAAAATGGAGAGATAAAAAAAAAATTAAACGAACAATCCAAGAACGATAGACAAACATGTATGCAAATGGATCACCAGATGTAGAGGTCAACCTCTCATCTCTCTCATACATACACACAAACACTAACAGTGAGAGAGAGAGAGAGTGAGAGAGAGAGAGAGGAGAGAGAGAGAGAGAGAGATCAACACAGCTCTATGTATACATACAATAATATACATAAGGGTGAGTACATACACATAGGTAGACACTTACCGTTTAGCATACAAAAGGACAAATGAATGTAATAAGTGAGCCATGGTTACATAAAAAGGACAGAAGAAACAAAACGAAAAACGAAATGCAGAGACATTATGAAGAAAGAAACTAACTAACAACAAAGCTGAAATACAGGAAATTAAAAAAAAAAAAAAAAAAAGTAATAAAGCGATTTTTGTTCCATTCCTAGAATGTGTGCTCGAACAAATAAAAACATGATGACTGAATAAATGGAAAGAACTGTAAAACATTTTAAAAACTGAGAAGCAAAACAGAAAAAAAAAAAAAAAAAAGAAAAAAGAAATAGCAGCAAAAACCAGTAAAAACAACACACAAATTATTCTGAAAGAAAGGTGACAAGACATCACACGCAAAATGGAAAACAGGCTGGAAAATTACAACTGACTCAAAACATAGCACAGTCAATTCAACAATCAACCAATGTAAATGCTTAATCAGCAATAATCACAAAATACTGAACAAAATAATCAAGTGCAGTTACATAAAAAAAAACCCTGAAAATACATGCAGCAATAAATAAACAACCCAACATCAATCCTGAAGTAAAGACCTGTCAAGAATCAATCAAAAACAATCAACAAGCATGCCTGGCAACCTGCAGGCAAAGAAAAGGCACACAGTCTGAACGACAATGCTGAAGAGAAAAGAATAATAAATTGAAGAAAAAAAAAAAAACATGTTAAAAAAAAAACAAACATGTTAAAAAAAAAGAAAGACAGACAGACTCCAACAAATGAAGGCAAAGATGTGAATCTGTGTGGGCTAATTTACACACACACACACACACACACACACACACACACACACACACACACACACACACACACATGACAAACAAACACATACAAACAGAATAGCCATACTACTTTCAACCATATCACTTCAACAATGAAGTTCACTCATCAGACAACTGGAATCAATTCAGTCTTCACAGACATCCCCATACACTGATGTTATGAACCCAAATGCTTTTAATACTGATGTCTGCATATGCAGATCAGGTTCTCTCCAAAATTTCCTGCAGGCAACAGGTGGTGTGCTTTATACAAAAAACTAAAAATAACATTTATCAAAGTTCTCTTGGTCTCTACTAACAATGTACCACTACAGTAGCTGCAATAACTGACCGCAGTCTGTAAATACCGCTTCAAACAGTGTTTGAAACAAAAGAACATCAACCTGTCAGTACTAATCACTCCTTGGATTTTGAAAGGACCAACTTTCGTCATCATCGTTTTCTTCCCCCTTGATGCTATTTTTTGCCATGAGACAGCAGTTGTCACCATCGTTCAAAATCCCTTTTTTAGAATCTCTCTCTCTCCAATCTCCGATATATATAATATATACATATATATATATATATATATATATATGTGTGTGTGTGTGTGTGTGTGTGTGTGTGTGTGTGTGTTCAAAATCCTTTTTTTAGAATCTCTCCCTCTCTGATATGTGTGTGTGTGTGTGTGTGTGTGTGTGTGTGTGTGTGTGTGTGTGTGTGTGTGTGTGTGTGTGTGTGTGTGTGTGTGTGTGTGTGTGTGTGTGAGTGTGTGTGTGTGAGTGTGTGTGTGTGTGTAGTGTGTGTGCGCAACATGGCATGCACACACAGTGCAGCACAACTGGCTTCTTCAAGTTACAGTTCCATGATTTCTAGCTCTGGGTTAATCGACACGACCATCCTCCGGTCTGTAATTTAAAAATGGGCCACATGGTACTTTATCTTTAGCCAGTTTTCAGAGTGTTTCTGATCTGCAAGGACAAAAAAAAATTTGCCAGTTTCTTTCCTCATTTTCTCAGAAGAGTGAAAACAATGACCAGCCTGGAGAGCACTCAACATGCAGCTGGATAACAAGACTGACATATAACCTTGCACTTGCGACAGACCATGCCAAATTCTTGTACTCCTTTGTCAGCAGATGGGATGGAATACTGGATAAAGGGGGGAGGGGAGGAACAGGGGGAGGGAAGGGACGGCAGGGCAGAAGGAAGACATGAGACTGAAAATGATACTGAAAAACAAGTTTGCTGGTACTGGTCATCTTCTGAACGATCAATGACACTCGGGAACAGATGTGGATGGTAATATTTCTAGCACAATCACACACTAGCTTAGTGAACAACTCTCAACTGCTTGTTTAAGCATGGTGTTGTGTGTTCAAAGTGCAGTTATCTCCCTAATCTGACTCTTCATGTCACAATCTGACTCTTTATGTCACAAAGTGTCTTTCTGTCAGCACACGACTGGGGGTACAGAACTCTGCACACACACACAGAATTACACAAAAAGCACTTTTCAATAACAAACACTAAATGTGTCATAATGTCCAGCGTGCAAGATCTTTTTTGTTTTTTTTACAAACTCAAACAAATGGCTAGTACACAGAGTAAGTCAAGGCATACAACGACCCATTTATGCAGTGAATTCAACTGTAAGTGCAAATAAATCAAAAACACAAAATGACATGCACTGACCAAAAAAAAAATAAATAAATAAATAAAATCACCTGAAATCACAATATAAAACAATGACAGTGCAAATAGAAGATGGAGTGTGAATACCTGGTTTCCTTCCTGTGGCCCAGATCACTATAGTGCCATAAAACAAATACAAAAGAAACAGTGTGATTATTGAGCACCGCACCCTGGTGACCCACAGAAAGGCCTGACCTGCAGTTCACACACGCACACACATACACACTCGCACACACACATGTGCGTGCACCCACACACACACGCATGCTCACTTACACATGTGCATGTGCATGCAAACACACACACACACACACACACACACACACACACACACACACACACACACACACTCTCTCTCTCTCTCTCACGCACTTTCTCTCTCTCTCTCTCTTTCTCTCACTCACACACACACACACACACACACACACACACACACACACACACACACACACACTTGCCTGCCCCCCTCCTAGCCACCATCCCAATCATAAGTAACAATACCTTGAACTCTGTTACAGTGGCAGACACAGACATGGATAGAGTGATACAGATAGAGAGAGAAACAGAGGGAGGGAGGGGGGAGGGAGGGGGGGGGGGGGGGGAGAATGGAGGTAGGGAAAGCGACAAATCCCAGTCATAAATAACAAAACCTTGAACACCATTACAGAGACAGAGCCATGGATACAGAAAAATACAACCATGCAGAGAGACAGAGAGAGAGAGAGAGAGAGGGCAAAGAGAGAGAGACAGACAGACAGAGACAGAGAAAGAAAGAGAAAGAGAGAACGAATAAGCACCACATATCCTCATTTCCAGGGAAGCTGGACCTGACACAACAACAAAAATACTGATGGTGGCATGTACAAATCTTTCGATCGACTTCAAATGATCAATCTTTTTTTCTCTTATGACTAATGATTAACACATGTGGATACACATACATATGCCTATACCCTCACACACACACATACACTCACAGGCACGCACACACACACACACACACACACACACACACACACACACACACACACACACTCTCTCTCTCTCTCTCTCTCTCTTATTCACATAACACTGATACTACGATCCCCAACATGCACACCCCTATGTTCTGTCCCCTCCTCCATCCCCACCTCTCTCCCTCCTCATAAGCAGACGACTGAAGACAAAAAAAGGCACAAAACCATGATACTGCAAGATTCGTAATCATGCCAACAACAAAAAAATGTCCATTTATCCTTTATAAGATGACTCAATTCCTCCTTGTCTTCTTTCAGTTCCTGAACAATCGTGAAGTCTTTTGAACAATGAAATACTCGATTTCAGAATTACCCAGCTCTTTTTGTATCTTAATAATGAAACAGTGGATTTCAAAATTACCCAGTTCTTTTTTATCTTTAATTTTTTTTTTTTTTTTTTTGTTTTTTTTTAAAGAAAATTATTAACATTTGAAAGGAATGACTTGCTCTGGACATGACAATACTAAAATTCTGGAGTGAATTTTTATTTCTGTTGAGCTCATTTCAGGGGGGAAAAAAGAGACAAAAAAAAAACCCGAAAAAAAAAAACACTCAACCCAAGTCTTCAAATGAAAAACAAACACATTAAAAATGTGAATACACTTTTAAAAGAAGCTGTAAGGTATGTGGGGTATTACACTGGCAAGACTTAAGTTTCTGGTTCCCTGACGTTTTGTGCAGATTTTCACTGTTCAGCCATTTGTTAATTTCATCCCTTTGCACAAGTAACAAAACCTAGTGTAAGAACAGTTTTTTCTAGACTAGTCACAAGTAGTTATACACAGGACTACTCGAGGATTCATGTTAAGCAAGGATGTTGTTGCAGAAGTGGTTTTATCATTGCTGTTGTTATTATCCATGAAAGTAAGGAATTATAAATTATCCTTGTTACTGCAGCTACAGTGGTATTACTTGTATTAATGTTACCATGGAAGACAATCCAGTAAAAGTAATCTTTTTTCTTTTCTTTTTTTTTTTTTTTTTGTCAATAACTGTTGACAACAAATCTTGCGATAAACTACAGTTCTCGCCAAAAGCAAATATTTGTGTGTCTGCCGCTAGACTTCCTGTTCAAATCAAATCAACTGCATTCCCCCCCCCCCCCCCCCCCCGATACCAAGTGTTAGGCAGGATAAACAAAAACCAACCTTGCCTGTATGGACTTATTCATGCCTTGTGTACATGTCCATATTTTTGTTCTTGCTCTATATGGGTTTTTTTTTTTTTTTTCATTCCTATCTTCATTTTGCTCTGTTCTTACAATTCTGAGAAATGCCACGATGCACAGAAGTTGTGTTCTTCAGTTTATATCTGTTTGGGTTAGCCATGTATTACTTATGATCATTTCTGATGCTAGGCCAGATTGTTTGGAATACACAGAATGTTGCAGTTACAGGGGCTGATAAAATGATGGGTTTTGGTGTAACAAACATACTGGAGTGAAGACTTCAGTGGTAAAGTCAGAATTAATCTGGCAGTGACACAACAACTCGCAGGAAAATAAAGGGTCGACCAGATGACATCAACGACAGACCATCATATCTCATATCTTAAAATAACTGTGTCTGTGGAGCTGGCAGGATTATTCTAACTAAATCAGTTTTGTGAACAGTGAGTGGAAAAGTTGAAGTCGATGCATATTTCAGGCACATATTACAGCACTAAATTTTCAGAAAGTCTCTCAACTAAATCAGTTTTGTGAACAGTGAGTGGAAAAGTTGAAGTCGATGCATATTTCAGGCACATATTACAGCACTAAATTTTCATAAAGTCTCAGAGTAAAACGATCGGTAGACTGTAAAAGTTGCAAGTCCCCTGGCAGGCTACTCAGCTGTGAAATCCACTCTCCCACCTGCGTTTGCACTCAGTTCAAGCAACCGGGCAACAGAATTTTTTTCTGATATAAAGGATAGGTTAACCTGTTGAGCAAAATAAAATTGGAAACATTGCACACAACGACAAACGTTCTAAGGGGTAAATTAAAACTGTCTAAACAGTGATATGTCATGTAAAAACAGCACCCCAGGAAATCATCAGCAGCTGCTAATGTCAGGGGTACTCTGGGGGGCCTTGCTCTGAGTCAACACACATATGACACTGATTTCCTCAGCTAGCAATCATCTCCCTTTGTATTTTAAAGGATTATACTTTTGACATCATTACAAATGTATACATTCACACAACACTAAAAGACCTGTTTTCAGGCTTCAACACTCACCCTTGACCCTCATCCTAACACAAGCTGAGCTTCCCCATTCACGACATTTTAGAACCATCAAGCATGTATCTAGATATGCATACGGAAAAAAGAGTGGGGGGGGGGGGGGGGGGGGGTCAACATTCAGACAATAAAACGTGTAAGACAAAAAAAAAAAAAACACTGTAAACAATATGTCCCCTCTCTTCTGTCTCTCTCTCCCATCATCCCTTGATCTCTGAACTTGCATATCTGCTGTAAACTGGTGCACAAAAAATACCACACAAGAGCATTGGCGCACAGGTCTTGTAACACGTTTCTGGGAAGGCCACAAAAAAGCTACAATGAAAGCAGATACAGCACATATAACAAGAATACATGGGTATACAAAATAAGCCAGTCCTTTCAAGACATTCAAAAAGGCTTCATCAGTCAACACAGTGGGAAGACAGCTATGAAGGGGTGGAAAAAAGCCAATGTCAAGAAATCACTGAAAACTGCAATGGAGCTGTACTGGAAAAGCTAATGACAAAAAGTCAATGAAAACAGCTAGGGAGGACTACTGGGAAAGCCAGAGTCCATCATAAGTCGCTTTCCATCACACATGACACACACACACACACACACACACACACACACACACACACACACACACACACACACACACACACACACCACAAAAGTGCCACTACCATTCTTCACCCCTTTGGCCCCTTCTGTTTATGGAAACACACCATCCATTTACCCATCTAGTGCAAAAATCACTGAAGTCTCCTCCAACCCTCCTCTTGTACAAGAAATACTGTCACTCTTGTATACAAAAAAAAATATCCACCCTTTTCTCAAACAGGCACACACATATGTATGCACACGCATGCACACGCCCACACACACAGTCTCTGCACACACACACACACACACACACACACACACACACACACACACACACACACACACTCACACACACACACTCTCACACATGCAGGTCCATGCGTATATGCAAACACATGCACCTTTACACACACACACACAGGCTCACATAAGCATGCACAAGGCATAACATGTATTATACAAGCCTCTTTGGTGAAGTTCATAGGTTCCATCAGTTTTTTGTTGCTTGAAAATTGCACTGTCTTTGGTATTTCATGTTTGTACAGTGTTGTCCCATACTCTGTGCTCTCTATCAGTGCTCAACTCCTACTCAGCTTGTTCTGCCCCCTCTTTATAAACTACATTCTGGATCATTCTGTCACATTTTCAGTGTTGCCAGTTTACTGTGAACAATAAATGGCAGAATGTCATGAAGCAAATCGACTAAAATTAAAAGGATGCATTGTCATGAAACACTACAGTACTGTTCAGTGCTGTCAGCTGTGACTCATATATATGCAGAACACTATCTACCAAAACCCCCTGTTGGAGACAATCACTATGCATCGAACAAGTTCAACAGACAAAGACACCTGCATGTTGTCTGGCAGTACCAGCAACGCTATAGACACATGCACAAACTGGATCAAACTTAACAGTGTGATCCAGCCTTCCCACTTGCCCATAAAATGCATCAAGAACTCTCCAGTATGAGCCATTGGGAGCTGAAAAATCCCAGAACTATATGCCTCAGCTCGATCTGAACTGCAACATCCCACCTGCAGTCTATAATGCTACTGCTGCAGCACCATACCGTAGTAACAAGTGACACACAAATCAAACAACCAAAACAGACCAATATATAGTGCCACCAAAACAGACCAATATACTGTGTACTCATCAAGTCTTTCTATGCATAAAACAAACATTATATTAATAGACACAACTTTCCATAACTAATCATGAAAATAAAAACAATTAAAAAAAAAAAGACAGACACCAGAGTAAACATCAACTAAAAGAAAAAACACCATAAGAATGGATATCCTCAAGCAAAATAAAAACAGCAGCCAAAACATTTACCAACATAAAAGAAGAAGCTGTTCAAACACCTGTTCCCACGCTTCAAGAAAATGGGGACATATACAGCTATTCAAACAGTGACATGATGACCTCATTCACAGCAAAGAAGCGCGCTGTTCCAATAAAAGGGGGGGGGGGGGGGGGGGGGGGGGGGGGGGGGGATCCAACAAAAATATATGGTAAGGAGAAGCAGGGCAATAAGGGGCACATTACTTTGACAATGTGCATCACTTTGCGAGTGCATACACAGGCAACTCAAGACACACAAATCCCACGGGAGAAAAAAAAAAAACCCTCACCATTGTATCGTCTTCGATCTACAACATACCAGCACATACTGTGACTTCATAGACTACCCATACCATTTCATCAAGCATGTTTCTTTTTCAGTCTTATTCATTACCAAAAATGTCATTTTGTAAACCATAAGCAGAGATGAAGAATGAAAAAAAAAAAAAACTTACGCTAGTTCACCACAGAAAAAGGGAACAATCACAGATATGCTGCATGTTTTCAGCAAATCAATTCATCTTCATAAAACAGAAAGACACCAACAGACCTGATTTTTGAGGAAACATATACAGGCATCCACCATGCAAAAACAGTACATGCATGCCACACACACACACACACACACACACACACACACACACACACACAGTGACACACACACACACACTCACTCACTTTTTTTTCATAATGAAACCCTCTTAAAATTAATTTGTTTTCAAAACTGCTGTCAAAATTACAAGCTGCCAAGAAACATTGTCAAGGCATTTTATGCTATTCTCCAGAGTTACAAACTAGCAATCTTAATTGACAAGAAACATTTGATTCCATTTTTCTTACCTGAGCAACAGAGAAAAAAACAGTACCCAATTTCTTCAACCACTGAAATATGTTAAAATTCAGCACGTAAAACCATGTTCTCTCTCAATTATGCCTGTTACATTATCTGACTTGAGGCAGGTGGGGAGGGGGGTGGAAGACAGTGAAGGGGAGGGGGCAAGTAGAGATGACCGTGAGGTGGGAATGATTTTTTTTTTTTAAACGATGAAACACCACACAGGTAATCCATTTGAGTACTGTAATCTATCTGAGTACTGGAAATCAAAACCTGGACTGACTTCTCTTGAAAACATCATTTGATGTTTTCAATCAAACCAGTACTTCAGTTTTACCATTTTTCGCTAAGTCAGTCAGTGTTTATCACTGAGCTGCATCCAGTTATCTACTTTTATGGACTTAGGAATTACACCAATGAAATCCTATGAAAACAGTTTAAATGCATCTTATCAACAATACTATTTACAACACACAGCCAGTGACATTTATTTAGATATTTGAATCTAAATATTTTGCACATGATTCTCATTATATGTACATCAGATATTTGAACTAAAATATTTACACACGATTTCATTAAATGTACATCTGTAGATACTAATAATCAGATGGAAAATATGCACCACATTGAAAAACATATCTCTTTGACATTATGTATGTGCTCATCAATTCTTTTATTCTTAAGGCATCTACCAACATTTTCACCCAGTGTGTGTGTGTGTGTGTGTGTGTGTGTGTGTGCGTGTGTGTGTGTGTGTGTGTGTGTTCCTCTTCATGGAAATGTTACAACTTAGTTTTTGCTCCCCCTAATCCCTTATCCTCCTACCCTCTCCCAAGTCTTCAATCACTGCCTGGCTCAGATCCCAGTTGAAAAAAATTCATACTAAGCATTTCGCCCTGTTTGCTCCTCTTTGTATAATCACCTCTGACAATTCAAGCAGTATATATAGGTCACTGTCAGCTTTCTGCAAGCCAGTCTGGTTTAACCCCTTCTCTTTCACAAAAGTCTTTGACTACACTCTTCCTTTGACACTGGAGCAAACCCGTGCTTTCTCATCTGCCATACTGAACATGTTTTCACTCACAGGATACTGGCTATTGCGTTATTGGCCAACCAAAGGCACTGTAATTAATTCTTGCTAGTATGTATGGAAATGACAAATATGAACATTGCTACAATGGCAAGCATACATAGAGCTGTCTTGGGATGCAGACTACACTGAAACAGGGCAGAAATAGCTTCTTTTAATGCACAAAAGGTGACTCCACTGGAAAAATATTTATTTCTCTTTTTTTCATTTTTACCGTTGGAAATTGTTAGATTCATAATACTGTATGAATCAATGATGCACGTTTGACCTCTTGGATGACATTTTAGAACCTTGATGCATCATCCTTGAAATATAGGATCACTGATCATCTTTACCGAAAATACTGCAGTGAATCATTAGCTGTGTACCTTGTTAATCATCTAACCCTCCCTTATAACCCTCTTGATCTACAGTCTTCAATTTCATCCCCCAAACTTACCTGTGTATATCATCTGAGTTTGCAAAACTTCATTTGCAATGTTGTCAAGAATAACTGCACTTCTGCTGAAGGATCATCAACAAAGACGCTCATGACTGGCCAATGCCACTTTCTCCAAATCAAGCCTGAGATTTAGCTCATTATTGCTGCAAAGGGAATGAGAGAAGTGGACAGACGGAAGAAACAGAGGACAGTCTGATGAGCACAGCAAGAAGACGGAAGTGCAGGACACAGCCAGACCCTTACCATCAGACATGGACTGGTCCAGGACAGAGGAATCTCTCTGGCCCCCTGCAATCACACTGCTGCGACTGCTGCCGGACGCATGCCTCCGGGCAAAGTTTGGCAGGGATGAAGACCTGAAATAGATACATTGCAAACCTTATAACAAACCTGCAATGCATGCAACCAGCCCAGAGGGATAATTAAAGGATATCCCTTGATGCAGTACGCACAGGATGAACCACTGACATAATCAAAGAATCAACTGGAAGTGAACACTACCAAAAAAAAAAACTCACACACAAACATCTATGCAGTCACAACTTTCTGAAAAGATTGCGTTACGTCAAACAGAGCCTCATTTGATCAGATTCAAACAAAATACGTGGAATAGAAAATCATGCAGCTGACGTCAGATCAAATGGAAGGAAGAAGCAGGAAGAATGCTGTACCTGGGAAAGTTGGGCTCCTGGCGATGGATTCGCTGACTGGCTTCAAAGGCCTCAGACTGGCATCGCCCACTGTCGACATCACCCCATGATCAGCAACATGACATGCTCAAGGACACACATAACCAGCAACCTGACTGTCAATGCCACACATTGCCAGCAGCATATCTATTTGTAGGTCAATCCCACACTGTCAGGAATACATTCATTTGTAGGTTAATCTGTCTGTAACAGTTTTGTTTGGAAGACGAGGACTGCGTACAGAAAGAGAGTGAGAAGGCCAGGTGAGGGCAGGCAGCAGGAAATGGATCAGTGCTACTATACTGCTGGGTCCTAGAGACAGTGAAAATCTAATAGTTCACAGCTATTACAGCCATCAGCCTACATGGACTTGAACTTTTTAAACCTAAGCCCACATACTACACACCACTCACATTTAAAATCATGAATCACAATAAATTCTTTGAATGTAAAAAAAAAAAATCAGTCTTCTTTTAGAAAGCAACTTAGTGTATGATTACGATGACAAGTTCTTTATGTTCCCCTGTACTACTTGTTATTTCTTGAACATCACTTAAGATGTATTGTATTACCTATCCTGAATGAAGACATCTTCTGGAGGAAAAAAAAAAGAAAACGCAATACAAAAAAACAAAAATAAGTCTTCCCTTTGTTTTTCTTTTCACCTTTAATTTTTGTTTTTGCTTTTTAAAATGAATACAGTCTCCATTATTGGCCCTTTGCCAGGGTACTCTTAGTATCTGGAAAAGTATGAAGGATATGTCCATCCTGAAGCTGCAAAGATGGCAAGTGCAGAGGGACAGGCATGCCTATTTTCTTTTTCAAAGCAGTCAGTGTGAGTAAATCATAATGATGTCAAACCACAGCAGCTTAATTTATAAATACTTCATATCCTGCCCTCATCTGAATGTACTGGAACAAACCTCTTGTCTTTTCTCTCTTTTACACAACACTTAAGTATTGCCAATCAACACGTAAAAGTGACACAAAGATCAGAACTAAAGATTACATAAAACATCAGAACTAAATATCATATAAAACAGTGTCTCCACCTGAATCGGAACTTGGACCCCCTTGAAAAGAGAGACCCTCCAGATCTCAGCTTGGGGGCCGTGCTTGCTGATGCCAGACTGCACACGGAGAAGTACCACTGATACTATCAAACTGCCGAACATGATAGAGTGCCAAAATTACAATATCCTAATCATTCCTTCGGATCAGTTATCTTTTCACATACAGACACTTGCTGTTTCACGCTCAATGTCTACATGTCTATCTCTGGGAAAAGGGAATTCAACAAAGAGCTTATTAACCCAGAGGAGAAAACATTTGGGGCAAAAGTGCTACAAGCATTCACACACACATGCTTGCACGCACGTGCACACACACATGCCCTGCGTACACGCACACACGCAAGCATGCACGCACGCACACACACACACACACACACACACACACACACACACACACACACTCTCTCTCTCTCTTCACTAGATCTGTTCCGCCACTGACATTCTATCTTAAAGGCAAACTGAATCTTCAAAGTTTCAGTGCCATATTCATACCACCATATACAGACAGGCAGGTTGTTTCAGAGGTAACCAAACGGACACAGTCTTAACTGAAATACAATCTGTTATCAGAACCTGGCTCTAAAAAGAAGAAAATGTATAAAAAAACAGGTGGTGTTAATGCAAAGAGAAAATTATCACAATCACTGTGACATGTATCCAAGACAAGGAGAAAAAAATACTCTACAATTTATCGTAGGAAGCACTGTTAAGGGCAAACCCACTGTCAAAATACTGTACAATTAATACACACAAATCTCGAAGGAAACATTCCACAACTGGTAAAAAGGGAGGCGATAGTAACAAACTTGACCACTTTACATTACACCTATACCACCATGCAGAAACAGAAATTTAAAAAAACGTCCGCTGATCATACATGGGACCTAAGTCTTCAAATGAGGGGGTCTTCACAGGATTTTGGTGTCCCCATAGAAGGTGTGGAAACTCAAAGGAAGTGAAAGGATACAGGTCATGAACAGAGTGAAGGGGTAGGCAGAAAAGGTCTAGAAGATGGTGTGGAGTTTTGTTTTGTTTTATTATTGTGTTTTTTTCCTTTTTGGTTGAGGAGGAGAGGGGACGAGGGTGGGATTAAAAAGGGGGGGGGGGGGGGGGGGGGGGTAGGAGGGGGAGAACTAACGTGAAGAAAAGCTGCTGCTCCACAGCTGAGCGCCACAAATGCTTGGCGGCTGATGCTGTCTGGCACTTGTAGCTCACAGGCTGCTGCTTCTGCACACACAGATATAGCACTCACTGCTGTCATCACTACACAGAAACACAGACAGATACAAAACAATAATGAACATAGTTATTTTTTTTTATTCATTTTGGTTATACACCTTTATGTATTTATATGACTGCCGACATATTAGTAATAGAATTATTATCAGAACCTGTAAACCATCAAAACCAACAACAACAAAAATTACAACAACAACAAAGAAACTTTCATACATTTGTCAGCATTTCTTTCACTTTCAGTTTTCAGTGTTTTTTTTTTTTTTCTTCTTTCTCTTCCAACAAAAATTTTGGTCTGAGGACACTCTTAAACAAGAAGAGAAATGCAAAAAAAAAAAAAAAAAAAAAAAAAATTTTTTCATGCCTGAAACATGAGAAAAAGAAAATTACCACCACAAGAAATATAGCATTCTAACACCTGGTCTACTTGCATGCATGCTGCTAGTACTCTCCTTTCTGATACTTATCTACCTGAAGTGATTTATGGTTTTAATCTGATAATCATGTTTAAACAACAAAATTCCAATTCATGCTAGTTATCATGAAAAAAAAATCATTTTCATTATTAAAAAAAAAAGTCCTGCCCCCAACCCCACTCTTCCCCATCTCCCACTCTCCCTCATAAATAGTCTTGTCGTTTATTCTTGTGTCCGTATGTATGATTATGAATAAGGACTACAAGCGTGCACATGCAGAAAAATGCCTATTTGTGAGCACCTAGATCTATAGATAAGGCACCACATAAATGCCAGACTTAATCATCATAACTGTGCATGTACACATACATGCACACGCACACACACACACACACGCACATGCACACACACTCACATTCACACATAATAATTTTTCCCAACACCAGACATGCATGAAAAAGCCAACTCCGATCCACGTGCCCATCACCAAAAACAACCAACAAAGAATCCTTGCGCTTATTCAACGAATTATATCACATATTTTCAGGTGGAGTGTATTACACTGGCAAGAAAGAGTTCATTTAGAAACCAGCACTACAACATCATCTCACAATGCGACAATACATCACGTAAGAGACATGATGAAAAAACATACTTCAGTAACAGGACCTGCTGCCAATACAAACTGACACTGACAGAACAGTCAGCCACATATGTACACAGCGCCATTTCATAATAAAAGAAAGTCACGTAGCCTGAAGGCTGTTCGGGCAATCAGAGGCTAATCACGTCTGGGGCACAGCATGCTGAAGGCATAGCTCAACCTTCTCCTTCCACCACTTTTATCTTCCCAAACTGATTCAAATACGAGGTGGGCAGAGAGGATTTAATCCAAGCCATAAAAATATGACTCTATGCGTGGTCTTAATTTACAGCCTTCAGTTCTTCAGCAAAACACTCTAACCATCTGATTCTAACCCTTCGATAAAATGCACTGATAACACAAGACACTTCAGACAAAATATCTTATGCACAAGTGTAAACAAGTCAAAACGGAGCACAGGCAAAATAGTTCCCTGCAGGAAAGAACACTAAATCTGGAGGTCTGCAATGCCATTGTATTTGGGGTGTATATGTTTGGTCAGAGACAGGAGGGGGGGGGGTGGAGGGGGAGACATAATCAATGTGCACACATACAAGCATGCACATTATGTTCACTTCCTATTTTCAATGTGTTAGGCGCGCGCACACGCACACACACACACAGAAAAAAAAAATGGCAAGCCAGGTGAAAATATTCATATCCATTTTCATCCCTAAGCCTTGTTTTCCTGTTCAATGGAATGATTTGGAATACTTAAGATGCTGTAAAACAATATAAGATGATACCAAAAAAAAAAAAAAAAGGAAAAGGGAAACTGGGACAGTAGCTTGCAAATTGTATACTGAAGAAGATCTCTAGGATATCAGTAAAATAACTGTCTTTGCTGTACACACAATCCCCATCTTTTTTCCAATACTGTGCCAACAATACTGGACACTGAAAAAAAAAAAAACCCACCACTATCTGCATATGTTTGCACAAAAGCACAGATTCTGTTTTCTATGTATCAAACCTACACTACATCCTGTAACAGGAATTCTATTACACAAGGGAAAAAAAAAACCTGCACACAACATATTTCATGAGCTGACAACCTTGCATGAGATTTAGTTCTGTCCAATGCATCTTTTTTTTTTCCTTAAGTGTATCAAATATATCATTCCAGTACAAAGTAAACATGATTGTAGATGTGAATAGACTGATCAGAAAGAAAAATAAACAAACAAAAAACAAAAAATTCATTTGTTAAATCACACACAAACACATGCAAGATAGCGCATTCTTTGGTATGTTAAAGTAGATTAGTAATAAATGCTGAAACATCTATCATTGTGAAAAACCATAAATGCGAAAAAAAAATCTGATTTAAAAGAAAAACAAATCACTAACTGAAAAATACTGAATAAAACTTAAAGATGATGCAGAGACAGACAGACAGACACAACTCCTCATGGAAAAAAAAAAAGTGATAATATACCCTCCCTGATAAAGTACAAAAAAAAAAAAAGCAAAAAAAAAAAAAAAAAAAAAAAAAAAAAAAAAAAAAAAAAAAAAAAAAGTCAATCTACATTGATTAAAACAACCCACATGAAAAAGGGCAACTCCCTGTACCAGTCTCTTTTGATCCACCTCAGTCCACACTGATTAAAACCAACAGGAAACAAGGCAACATCCTACACCACTCTGTCTGTTTCAATTAAAAAAAAAAAAAAAAAAAAAAAAAAAAAAAAAAGAAACTACAGGAGATATCAACCCACACCGTTCTACTCTATCATGGTTAAAAACCCCAAACCAACTAAAAAACTATGAAAAGAAGTCTGAACACCATGCGTGTAATACTTCGATCCATGCTACAATAACAGACCAATGTCATACACGTCTTATACAGTGAAATCTCTCAGTAAGGAACCTCCACAATCACTCTACAGTTCTATGCCAAAGTTTAAACTTCGCTGCCCTGCCCACACACTACTTCTGCACAAAAAAAATCCTTCCTTTTAGGCAAAAACGAGCTTCCATCTGAGATAAACAGCACAGGCCTAACAATACACAGTTCTTTCCCCTGAGACCCAAAACAGTAGTTTTCTTTCTCTTTCCTTTTTTTTTTTTTTTTGTTGTTGTTGTTCCTCAGCCAGAACCGCGAGGTTCAACACTGACAAAACTTTCGTGTCATTTGTAATCCCAACATTAGGGAGCCACATTCCATCTTTCGGACGATTTTTCTCTCTGACAGCATCATTCTGAGACCTGTCACTGCTCACTCTCCCCACTGTAGCAGAGAAGAGAAGATAATTTTCATTTCGACAGGCAACTGATCTGCGAAGGTTCAGACACAGAACATATTCTTATGATGAAAGGAATGTTATTTCGATAGGAAAATCATTTAGTTATTTCCAAAATGATCACTGATTGACTGCAGAAACATTGTTAGGTAAGCATAAGTGTCTTTCTTTTTTCTAAAGAATTATTGACATATCATTTAAGAAAATATTGCAGAAATTTAAGAACAGCAAACATTAAAAAGTATACATAATAAACTGTTAAATCTGGTATAAATTGAAGTCATTTTCAGCAAATCAGCAGAATTTTTAGAATCTGACTCGCAGAGCAGATCCAAGATTCAGCAAAATTTTTAGAATCTGACTCGCAGAGCAGATCCAAGATTCAAGCAAATTTTTTTTATCTGACTTGCAGAGCAGATCCAAGATTCAGTAAAGTCTTTAAAATCTGACTCGCAGAGCAGATCCAAGATCTGCTCACTCTTGGTAGAGGTCTAAGCCTCCTGGACATCCTTGTTTGGTGCTGTGGAGCACTAAGCTTATTCTGTGTTAAAAGGAGAACAAAATCCACCAAAAGGGTAAGAGTATACCAGACTGCAACACAACATTTGTGGCTCAACAAGTCTTAACTTCTGTTTGATTCTTTGTTGTTGTTTTCTTCTTCAAGAACAAACCAATATTAGCCAAACCTCACCCCCACCACTGTCCCTCCCTCAAGATTCACTTTTCCTCTCTCCCTCCAACCAGTATTTTTCCAGTCCTCTCTCTCCCTCTTATGCCCCCCCCCCCCCCCCCTCCAAGTTCACCAGTTTCAGACATTCTAATGCTTTTTTTATGTAAATGTAAATGGGTTGACAGTTTACTGATCATAAAACAAAGATCATGTATGACAATTATGTCATACATCAAAACACATGTGTAGAGAAAAAATGCAGAATATGACTATGGAAAATGTGATTGGTGAAACTGTCACAATGGAAAGATACTGAAGCAGTATCATCGAATGTAGACTTCCCAAAAGAAGGGAGCAAACTGTTAGGAGTTAAGAACTTTTATCAACATCAGACACATTATTCATCAGGGCTCCCAAACAGGAAAAGCAAAAGTAGCCGAAATTCTACTGAGCTAAACTCCATCTCCTCCTTCCTTTTCAATGCTTACCTCCCACCAAGAATTCACTTCCACATTAGACCAAAGATTCATTGAGCTCTTACTGAGGAAAACCAAAATTTGCTGAAATTCTAAAAGGGTCCAGCCAGAATGTTCCCCCCTCCACAGGAGAAAGTTTGAAATTTGTTTCGAAAATGGCGAAATCTAAGACAACTCTGAACATCAGTAGTATTTCATCAACTTTTTCAAACAATCCATTTGAAAACTGCTTTTGTCAGTCCCTTCCACCTTCCTAGTACCATGGCAACCCATGAGGACAGAGCATAACCTTACTTGCCTTCAACAGGGTTAACAAAATGGCAGCAGCCTGCCGTGGCAAATTTACGAACACTTTCTTGTGGCGTCAGTGTCATCTGCTAGCATACTAAGACTGTAACCAAGGCCGATACCTCAATCATTTTTCTCTTCCTCCAAAATTTCTTCTTTTTTTTTTTTTGCTGAAATATTTTTTGTGGATGATGAGTTTTTCATTTTGCTTAAATCTGCTGCCATTTCGCAGAAAAGTGGGAGCCCTGATTTATGGATTCTAGGAGGTCATGGATGAGAAGTTTCACTGCACATTGTCTGCTATGCCTGTGACTAGTGCTACTAGTAGACACCTCTCCAGACACCTCTCTCACCTTCTTCATGGGACCCCAGTCCCCTTCCTGCCAACACATCATCCATCAATAGCTCTTCAGACTTCACACTTCATGTTCACAGAGACAAAGCTGAGTACATTTGAAAACGAAAATGCATCATTAGACTGGCTGGCAAGAACTTAAATTACCTCGGTTTTCAGACTTCATGGTGATGTTCTTTCTTCTTTTTCATTGTCACCTGTATCATCATGTACATGATAACATCAGCGCTGTAGACCCGTTTGCACACAGAGTCCACAGTCATATTCAGTGTTTGTTTCAAAACCTCTCAAAGATTGATCCAATTCCAAGCTTTCCAGGCTTCATGGAATTCCGTGTTCACTCAGATAGGCAACAACAGATTTTCTCATTATTTCATTTAAAAAAATCCATAACTAAAATCATCTGTTAATTTTGCTTTCCTTTGTTAATTACACAAACATTCTCTGAGTGAGAAAAATCTCTTTGATGCATACCTCGTTGACATTGATATGGACGATGAACATTTTGCCTTCATAGGAAATGCGTCGAATTTGGCTCCTGTTACACCACACACACACATACACATGCGTGCGCACACACACACAAATATATATAGATATACTCGTACAAAACAAAGAACAGGCTAAATCAAAAGCAGCATTTAGACCGTCTGATCTATTCTGTCAATTCTATTCAGTTTTTACGACTAGCCGAACTCTAAATTGTTCTGTAAAAATTAGTAGGCACACCTGTAAATTTCTTATTTGCATACTTATACTACACACACGTCCTACAACATCTTCTGTTACGTAAAAGTTAACATACCTAAACACTGCTCTCAGAGTTTCGTGTCCTGCATTCCTTAATATATTGTAAAACATTAACAATACAACACTGTCATAAATCGCAAGATATTCGTGATCTGTCAAGATTGATCAAAACATATCAAACAACACCTGCATATTCTGATAAGTTTTATCAACATGTGTTCATAAGCACTGTTCTGTATAGTGGTACAAGCGTTAAATATTCATGATAAAGTGAAATCTCATCAAATTCATACAGTGATACATATTCACATTGTTTCTAATATTCTGACTGACCTACCATCTGTTTTAATCATATCTAAATGTTTTAATATAACACTGGAATGTCAAACACATGAAGTTTGTGCACCACAGTATCAGATCTCACAGTGTGTTAACAATACTTTTTTTTTTCTTTTTTTATACTCTAGCTTAAGTTTATTGTTACAATATGTACAGCAGATAATACTGGAACAAAGAGGTAAATTGTAAGAGAAACAGAGTTGGACAAATAGCCCAGCTAAACACATAGGGTCTTTAGACAACTTTCACATCTCAGAGAAAAAACATTATTTAAAAAAAACATCTGAATGCAACAAAAACTGCATAAAAAAGAGCAATTTGGTATAAGTGAATGGCTGATAGGGCAATGCGCCTGTCTTCACTAACTAATTATCAGATTTTGACCAAATTGCTGGCATGCTGTAAATACTACCACAAAAAAAAAAAGAAAAGAAAGAATAAACATTTACTGAAACAAATGCACATGAAAGGGCAAAAAAAAAAAAAAAAACACCCAACAGCAACAACAACAAGACAAAGACAACAAAATAAACAAACAAAAACAAACAACAAACAAACAAAACCGAAAAAAAAAAAAAAAGAATTGGAAGAGTATGCAATATCCAAATTAGTAAAAGAACAGAGGAATTAATCACCACAGATTTTCAAAAGGCGTCATACAACTTGTTTTGACAGAGCTGCCAGTATCTACACAGGGACAGAAACAGAGATGAAGGCGTATGATTAGCGAGAGACAGGGAGTATGTAAAAGACTTGAGTGGAAGCCATAGACAGACAGACAGAAAGATCCCTGGAGACATTACCATTTATATAGCTGTGTGCGACGACTGCCTCGGAAGGTCATGATACCTTGATATGTAATCCCAAGATACAGCTGGTCTCCTTTCTGGTCCTGTCTCACACATGCACACACACACACACACAGAGACACACACACACACACATGCATGCACACACACACATTCACATGCGCGTACACGCACACACAAACACACATGCACCAAACATCATATCACTGACAAATCAGATTTCAACTCCGAGTAACCTGAAATATTTTTGTTTTTTTCATGGCACTCCTTCTCTATGGATTCTGCTGCCACTTTTTTCTCCCCGCTTGA
>JADBJO010000626.1:92241-104741 GCA_016801955.1 Conus betulinus | reverse complement strand
AAAGAGAAAGAGACAGAGAGACAGAGAGACAGAGACAGAAACAGAGACACAGAGACAGAGAGAGAGAGAAAGAGAAAGACAGAGAAAGCGAGAGACAGAGACACAGACAGAAAAAGACAGAGAGAGACACAGAGAGAGACTGAGACAGAGAAGAAAAAGAAAAAAGAACAAATTTTAAAATGGACATAACTCTAAATCAACAGATCTACTACTACAATAACATTATGCACTAACGCACAACTTGGAGAGTCCTGCACACACACACACACACACACACACACACACACACACACAACCAACAAACACATGTGCGCACACCCACAAACACACACATACACACATGTGCACACAGACACATGCCCAAGGATGTGTGAAAATGAGTGGGCGAGAGGCAACATGAGAGGGGATGAGGAAAAAGACAAAAGAAAGGGTCAGATCTTTACACAGAATAAGTTGAAAAGCTGAGGCTTAAACAAGTTACAACCGCTTACCAATAAATTGATAAAACTGCAGTCAACAAATGAACAATCTAGACATAAAGACAGAGTCTGATAAATTAGATGGAAATAATGGACAAAGATTACAAGACAAACTTGCCCTATGATTCAACACAAGTTAATAACTGGAAAGGCTTACTCTCTGTTTGTGCACATCAATGTAGCGCAGACCAAAGTAGTCCTTCTCCATCAAGTTCAGTTTTTCCGACACTCGGTCCAGAAGCCACTGTCCTATTGTGTCTCTCTGCACATCATACATGTATGTAATACACCAATTAATAGACCAGCATCACCAGTGACTCTACTAAGTCATTCTGCACATGGTATGTGCTATTGTGGAATATTTTGCAAGGGAAAAAAATAATCAGTTACTATATCATGAATAATTTATTTATATCTCTCTGCATACACACCACAGCAACATACACTGATGCCATCTTTTTTACGATCTGAACAGAACTCTGTCATATCTTTCTAAACTCTATCAGAAGAGTTCATTCTGTAAATTTAAGTATATGGGTCACTCGCAAGCTCTGGTAACAGTCAAAATCTTAAGGGGTCAATTTGGGGTCTAGAATAGCTCAGTTGGTAAAGTGCCGGACTCGTAATCTTGGTGATCCTGGGGTTGCATGTTCAAATCTCCGCCAGGCCGTTTCAGTACAGGGGGATTTTTCCCCTTTCGAGTTAACATTGGTTCTGACACCATTTCCCAAATAGTCCTTCGAATGAGACTTGTAAACAAAGTTCCATGTGTGAATGCATGCATAAAATTTTGCACATATGTAAAATCCCATCACCAACTTTTGGAAGAGAAGGCCAGTTTGGCCGTTGGTATGGATGACACGTTACACACAGCATGCACCCTGCATGAGAAATGGAAAGAATGAAGGAAGTAAGGAAATGGAGTGAACGATATTGAATGATATTGACTGGATGACACAGGAAACGACTGAATAAAGTGCCAGCAGGCAGCTCTTCAGTCGGCTCTGCAAGGTTGACAGCCCACTGTGTAAAAAAAATGCGGATTGTAAAGTGTTTAGAGCTTGGTCTCTCGCCAAAACTAGGCGCTATATAAGTATTCATAATAATAATCATCATTTCATTCATTTTGGCTAAGCTTTTGCAAATAATTGTTAGAAATTTGTCTCTTCATTCATGGGATCAGTTTCATGAGTTTAAAAATTTTGGAGGTAATGGAGAGAGGAGCGGTGGAAAGAATAGTATAACATCTAACGTTCCTATCAAACTAGGTGGGGGCATTGTTCACAGGGCTTTGACACTTGACTTTCACCTTGCTGCTTCAAAACAAGCATGAGTCATTGGCCCCTGTTGATATATGCTACAGGTCACTCTGGAAAATTATGTCATGGGTGCAGAGTGCGGTCAGACTAATATCAATTATATACCTTTGTTCCACGTCGCATAAAATCATTGTGCCTCTTACTGATGACAATCGTACATAGCTCAAGGTAATAGCATGTATCTTTTTCATTCCCTGAGATATGAACATGTACTTAATTTATGCTAAGGAGATATATACTTCTTTCTATGACCACAGGTTGTGGGGAACCTCATCATCATCTGTACTATAAATCTGTAAAAGCATGATCTATGAATCTTTGTGAGGCAACATTTATCGTAACCATATGTCACAAGGGAAGCTGTTATCTGGAATATTTGGGAGTTATCTACTCACACTTTCCATTTACATCCATGGGGGACTTTACAGAATGCTTTGTTGAGCTACCATCTTATATTCTCATTTACCCCCCACCCCTCCCCCCCAAATCTCTTAAGAGTCATAAGGTATGATACCTCCAACATTATTCTGTTGTGGATCACTGTCTCATGTATACTCTATAATATTTCATGGACTGATGGAGACCAAGGAAGAAACAAAAAGAAAAAAATTGTCTTGTGGCACAAAGTAATTCCCATGCATTAGTTACAGAAACAATAAACTTTGCAAAGAGACCATCTGTCTATTGCAGTATGACAAATGATGCTGTTGCAGTTTCAACTAAAAATATTCTGCTCAAACACATCATTAAATGATGTGTTATCATAGCTGAAAAAAAAACAGAATGCATCCTACTGATATATATATATGCACAAATATTTCAGATCAACAAGACAAAAACAAAACCCTGTCTGAAATGTTAGGATAAGAAGGCTGTTTGAAAACTTTAAAACAGCTTCTCAGTTTCTGCACACTAAACACAACAAAAACTGAAAGTAATATTAGATACTATATTACACCATTAGTACATATTTCACATAATTATTCACTTTATTATCAGTGATCTGTACTATCTCCAGACATTTTACACTGGGCTGTTTTGTAAAAGCCTTCTGAACTAGCCTATGAAATGATCTAATAGTGTACAATAAAAAACAAAACAAAACCCAAGGATTTACTCTTATTGTATTTTTTTCTTTTTTTTCTGAATTTCGCAGCTTAGAAAGATTAATCATTATGGTAATATCATGCATTAAAAAAAAAAAAAAAAAAAAAAATGGACAGACAGGACAAGATCTGAACATTCATTTAAAAAACCCTTACTTGATTCACATGAATTGATTCACTCCTATGGAATCAAGTACACCGGAAGTAAAATGGATTTATGAAAAAAAAAAAAAAAAGCACACACACAAACACACACACATAAATACACATTTTGTGTTGCTATATGCATTCACTTATTGCATGCATACTCAAGCTGACACTCATGCATGCATGCATGCATACACAGTTAGCTTATCTGATACTTGAGACAGGTAAAGAAAAGGAAACTGTGGCAATGTGAGAGCTCTAGACAAAAGCATTTTCAATATTCTGTCCAATATCAAATTTCACCCATAAACTTCAATTCATTTCAAGCACAAGAATCAAAAGAGCTCAGATGGTTCCAAGCTTTGCATAGTTTAAAAGAAAGAAAAGTGCGAAGACATCTCAAGGAATTCTTTGTGCAGCACATTTCACAATTTTAGGATCTATTAAGAACAAGAATCTCTGCCAAAAATGAATAGAACATGTAGAACAGGAACACTGTCTCAAAAAAAAAAAAAAAAAAAAAAAAAAAAAAATCTTAAAATACCTAAGTTCTACTAGTAAAAGTTATTATTGCAGCACATTTAACCCTTTCATTGCATGTGATCCCAAATCTACAAGCAGCGGAAAACCATGCACTGCTGCACTGCTGTGATACTAGAAATAAGGCTTTGCATCCGATACATTTGCACGGTGAAAAAGCACTCAAGAGAATTTGTGGGTAGAAATAAAATGCTGTGAAGATGATGGGTCAAGTAAATTGATAACTGATTTGTTCTGTTTGAAATGAAATGAAGATTACAGAATGATGTTATGTGTGCTACGCCTTTTATAATAAGTTTGACAAATGAAATATTTAAACTACAGACCTATAGTTTCTGTTTAGAATTAATAGAACCCTAGCAATCAACATTCTTTTGCATGACAATGGCACTGATGATTCACAAAAATGTTCTTTTTGTGAGAGAGGAACAAAATATATTTTGGTGCTGCCTTCATATGCAAACTTTCTGGTATATATATCAAACAGAAAATGCCAAATTATGAACCTGCAGCTGACTGAAAATAATATCCTGTTTGATTGTTACAACAGTTTTTGACCTAACTGAACATTCAAAAGGGTTCTCTCGTTACTTCAAGTCTGTATTCTGTATTTGAAACTGAAAGCACAGTATCCAACAAAAAAGTATACTGCATGTCTTCACATGCCACATACTGATTTTATTACATAGTCAGTTGTTGTCATATTTACCTTTATTAGATTAATGCATTAGTTTCCATGGTTTACAAAAGATATGGCAATGGCCAGTTGCCTTGTTTTCTATGTCTGATTGATTCATTGATTGATTCATTCATTGATTCTGGGAGCCGGAATAGCTCAGTTGGTAGAGCGCCTGACTCGCAATCTTGGTGATCCTGGGGATGCGGGTTCAAACCTCCGCCGGGGCGTTTCGGTACAGGGGGATTTTTCCCTCGGAGTTAACACTGGTTCTGACTCCATTTCCCATACAGTCCTTCGAATGAGACTATAAACCGAGGTTCCGTGTGTGAACGCACGCATAACATCTTGCACACACGTAAAAATCCCATCACCAACATTCGGAAGAGTAGGCCAGTTTGGCTGTTGGTATGGATGACACGTTACACATAGCATGCACCCTGAGTGGAAAGAATGGAAAGAATGAAGGAAGTAAGGAAAATGAGTGATCGATATTGAATGATACTGACTGGATGACACGGGAAACGACTGAATGAAGCGCCAGCTGGCAGCTCTTCAGTCGGCACTACCCAGGTAGGCAGCCCGTTGTGTAAACGAGTGTGTACATGTTTATAGTTGATTATTTTAAAGCGCTGTGAGCTCTAGTGAGAAAGGGCGCTCTATAAATGTACGTTATTATCATTATTATTATTATTCATTTGCTCATTTCTATCATGTTTGTTTTGGTTTTTTGTTTACAAATTCATTAATTGTTTTTGTATACATGTGTCTATTGTGTGTTGTCTGATAACCAATATCATTCCGTTTTTATGTCAGTGATCAGAATTCTGTTTTTGTCTGTGATCAGGTGTCAATAATAGATTAATGAGGCTGGTATTTCATTATTTCTATTGTTGTCTTATCATGGTGTGTATGTGTTTCTTTCACATCCCCTATTTGTCACTTGTAAGTTTGGAAATGTAATAATAATAAATTTATAATTTGGTCGGGGGGGGGGGGGGGGGGGGGGGGGGGGGGGGGGGGGGGGGGGGGGGGGGGGGGGGGGGGGGGGGGGGGAAATTAAATCACACAGCTTCACATTCAATCACATTCAAGCCTTCAACAAGTTCAAGCAAATTGTTATCGCTGATACACCATTTTTAAAGATGGTATAACATGAATTTATTCATGTATACTTTTAAAAATCTGTGAAGAAAAAAAAAGACCTTAAACACACACACACACACACACAGAATTTGCAAAAAAACTTATGCACGCAAGCTCATAGTGCAAGTGGCAACTGTGGTGTTCTGATTGTGACAGTCACATGGCTTCTGTGGCAATTATTTACACAGTAATTGCTTCCTGAACATGAACATCTTTGTCATTAATCTGATGCCTTACCCCATACAAGAAATAAATACAACTTATATATTTATATATATAAACAATACAAAAATTCAAATCACATAAAAAAAAATACATTGATTTTCTAATGTTCATTAAAATACACAACACTTTGCTTTTAGTTTTAACAAATATGCAAAGTTTCCAACAAAAAAATGTCAGGGTACAATAACGCATATCAATTAAGATCACAATTTTTTTTTTTTTACAGTTAATGTAAACAACCCATGGTAGTGGGAGATGGGTGAGGGGGATGGCTATGGGGGTGAATTTGGTCCAGAAAGTTTGTGAAAGAATAGGGGGAAAAAAGTTAAGAGATGAGGACTGGAGGGAAGCTCAACTCGGGGAGATGTGGGGTAAAGAAGATGGGTGGGTGGGGTGAGGAGGAGGTGGGGAAGAGCAGGCAGGAGGGAACAGGTTAAAAAAAAATTACATGTAATGATCCCTGTTTCATTCCTTCATTGTGGTCGTTTCCTCTTTTACTTATAGACTTACAGTTTAAGTCTTTTATTCTAAGACCAAATAAAAGTCAAACGCTCTTTCACTGTTCTTCAATTACTTTTAAAAAGCGTTAAATGCACGCACATATTTGTCATCGATGCCCTCTCACAACTTGCGCTGTGTTGGCCCTTTAAAAATTAATAAAGGACTTGAATAAGTCAGCCTGATGATCCAACAACTAAATCAGTGGAAGAGGTAAAGAAGGAAGGGGTGCACGCTGATAGTGCAGTGCACACCTGCATCTCCACTGGCGATTAATGGATGAAGACTGCATTCAGTGATTCATACTGGATATATTCATGATGTGACGGATCACGAATGGTCTGTTGAGGATAATGGTCTATCTGAATCTTCTGGCCTACTTCGCGATGTACTGATCACCCCGCGACTGACACGCCCATTAGCGAGTGAGCTAGTTCCCGGCCCGGCCTTGCGCAAACGAAATCTTTTCACCAACATAATAACCAAGCCAGTAAATCGACGGGAGCCTCGGTATTTCGTTCTTTGCACGCCTGAGTGACTCTGATCACTGACAAGATAACCCGTTTTCAAACAACGTTTCTACCCATAAACGTGTTTACAAATACACTCACTGAAGTAAAGAAAATGGTTGAAGACTACAAATCTAGAATGAAATGATCGCAGCCGACGGGCACTGGTGGAAAGTGTAATATCAATGAAAGACATGACATTTATTTTAACATTATAAAAAAAAGCCAACTGCGACAGTCATCGACTGCGGCGAGTGCCCCAATCGAAAGCTCACCTTGAATGTAAACTGCATCGGTTCATCATCCAAAAATCGCACATTACAGGTGTACTCCGTCTGCACATCCGATTTGTTTCGTTTTCGGAACATGGTTGCTCCAGGCTGTTGACAACCAACGCACTATAGGATAACGCCTGTGACGAAGTGTGAGGCTCTTCGTGCTCCACCACTGCAACGACACTTTCCGGCAAATTCCGAGTTTACCGACCGCGACGGGCCAGCTGAGGCTAATCCCAAGATGGCGGTGTCTAATCACGTGACTTACCACCACTCGAGAAATCCTCGTCTAACTCTCCTACTGAACAGCAGCCGCCATCAAACATCCCTCCGGTCACACAGGTACACACCATGCACCTTCCCAGACACTAAGCTCTGCCTTGTATGCGCATGCAATGATGCAGCAACATTGTTATACAGTTTGTTTTCAATAACGAGAAGTCTACATTATGATGACGAAGAAACTCAGTCACTAAAAACGATTTTTTTTTTTTTTTTTTTTTTTTTTAAGAATTTAACGCCTTACAAGACGGGGAAAACAAAAAGAAATGGATGCAACATACAGATCAGATGAGGAAAATATTGCAGAATAAAAAAAAAGAAGAAAAATCGAAAAGAAAAGAACAGAAATCCATGAATGAAAAAGAAAGTGTAGTCGTTTCTACCTTTTAGCAGTAACATTACGCCTGCAGTGTATCATATCCAATCTATACTAAAAAAAAATATATTTGCTAAGGTGGGATGGGAGCGGGGGTAGGGTGGGGGAACAGATTGGAATTGTGAGGGGTAGAGAGGGAGGTGGTAATGATGGGGATGTTTAGAAGCACACACACACACACACACACACACACACACACACACACACACACACACACACACACACACACATCTCTGAAAGCGTATGGAGTACACTAAGTCATCCGTGAAGTATCATTTTCTTTCACCTGGTTAAATGAAAAAAAAAAAAAAAGAAAAAGAAAAGAAAAGCTAAACCAACATATTATGATTGATGATGATGATGATGATGATGATGATGATGATGATGATTATAATATTGGGTATTTACATAGCGCCTATCCTCGGTCACAAAGCTCTAGGCGCTTTACACTAAACACACTACCTCACTCACTCACTCACTCCACAGGCTGCCTACCCAGGTAGAGCCGGCCGAAGAGCAGCCTACTGGCGCTCATTCAGTCGTTTCCCGTACCATTCAAATATCATCACTCTTTCATTTATCTCATTTATTTCCTCCAGTTTCTCACATAGGATGCATGCGATGTTTTATACGTGTCCTCCATTTCCACCAGTACACGATGGCACACGATAACAGTATTGACAATTTTTGTGGCTTGGTAAGAAATACCAGGCGGCTATCTTCAATTTACATCAATTTTACCAGGCCAGCGGGGAACACCCCCCCCCACCCCCCCCCCCCCCCTCCTTCCCCCCCCAACCCTCCCTCCTCCCCCCCCCCCCCCCCCCCCCCCCCCCTGTTTTCGATTTTCAACTGCCGTGAAACTTGGTGCAAAATAACGTGTGTGTAAGACACAACACAAAAACAGATAAATGAACTTTCGACAGGTATGTCATCTGGAGACGTCAAGGACAACAGTGGAGACATAAACGCGCAAAACAATACTCTCCAGAAAGCCGCTGACCTGATCGGAAAACCACATGACTACGGCGGTCAGGTCTTGACCATGACCCGTGTATTATTTACCTACAGTTCAGTGGTATCAATATTGATCAGGTTGGTGGTTGGATTGGTTTGTTAGATTAAATCTTTCCATCGTGTCGATGATTTTAGACTCTAGCATAAAAAAAAAACAGCAAAAACTTTGATTTTTCAACATCATCCAAAAAAAAAATAAAATAAAAAACGGAAGAAGAGAGAGAGAGAGAGAGAGAGAGAGAGAGAGAGAGAGAGAGTTACAAGAAGCGCGCGCAATAGGACTACAAAACAAATAACTAGCTGATCTAAATATTGACAGGTTGACGAGATTAAACTGATCCCAAAATAACCTAACATTAGAAACATACATGTATTGGTATTGATATTTATCACCAAGCGCCAGAAAAAGTCGCGAAGATGGGGAGGTTGGCCGGGAAGGGGTGGGAAGGAAAAAGGGGGGGGGGGGGGGGGGGCATAGAGGAAGGAGTTGGTCAGGAGCAGGTAATGTAATGTAATGTAAACTAAAAGGGTATTTATAGAGCGCTTTACCTCGTGAGAGCCCAAAGCGCATATGACAGAAAAACATGATAAAATGAAGGGATAGATAAGCTCATAGTGTGGTGAGGTGTCTGATGTTTGTGACATAACAGCTATGTACAGAGGTGTTTGTTTCTGATTCAGTGGTGCACTTCCAAGTGGCGATGGTACCGTTCGTTAATAGTCTATGTGGCCTGGCCGTAGTAATGTGTGACTACAAGTAGTACTTGGCTGAATCATCACTTGTGTAACGAAACGCTTGACAAACCCATCCGATCGGTCCCACTCAAACCCCAAAACCGCAAGAATAGATTTCAAATCATGCCCACTCTCCCCTCTCACACACTCCCTCCCCCCCCCCCCCCCCCTCTCTCTCTCTCTCTCTCTCTCTTAGAAACGGTGTGAGCCGCCCGAATTCCACGATCTCTTACAAGAGAAATTACGTCTTGCCGCACTCCGAGTCGTTCTCTTATCGGCCCACCTCCCTTCCCCTCTCAATCCTCCTTCACCCCTCCTCCCGCCGCACGGGGCGCCTGACTCAGCAGGAAAATTTACATTGCATCGTAACAATTGCACGTATCTTTCCCCCCCCCCCCCCCCCCCCTCCTCCCCCTCTCCTTCCCGGCGCTATCTTCCCATACCCCGTGTCACAAAGGCATGTTGCCGCTCTCTCCACCCCGGGATAGCAGCCGGTGATTTAAATACATTTGTGACTGGCGGTTATTTCGCGTGGGTCAAGAAAACTCATATGGATATACTACGCAGGACGTGCAGGGGCCAAAGGAAATGAGAGAGCAGACACGCTAGCAGGCAAGGCAAGAATAATAATTATTTGGATTACAGCTTGGCCGATCTGATAAGTTAAGAAACTTAAAGAATCACGTCAACAAACAAGATCGACGCCACCACACCATAGACTACTTTGCAGAACTCAGCATTGACAGACGAAGTGGCCGTACTAAAAAGAAAAAACAAACCAAAAGATCCGCAGCCAGATACTGTGGAATAATTCAAGACTTACAGCACTGGGAAGGCTCCCAGGAAATTGGGTAAAACTCGTTCTAGGCCTTTCCTATGAGAGGTACAAATGGACAAAACTCGTGTCAGCTGAGATAATAGACTGGCTCTCAGCATAAGATCTTAATTCTGTTTATATACTGCAAACGCATGTAAGCTTATACTGGTGAACGCGCGCATTTGAAGTGATGCAGATTGAACTGATGTGAACGTCAAGCAGATGTGAGCCTGTAAGTGTGTCAGTGTGTGTGTGTGTGTGTGTGTGTGTGTGTGTGTGTGTGTGTGTGCGCGCGCGTGTGTGTATGTACGAGAGAGAGAGAGAGAGAGAGAGAGAGAGAGAGAGAGAACACGGATATGGACAGAGAGAGAGAGAGAGCACATGCACGCATGTGCACATGTGCATATGTATGTGCGTGCGAGCGCGCGCGCGCACACACACACGTGTGTGTGTGTGTGTGTGTGTGTGTGTGTGTGTGTGTGTGTGTTACGTGCTGCGCGCGCGCGTACAGGCATGATTATTAATTTATTTATTCGTTTATTTATTTTTTAACGGGTGATCTAAATATGTGGTATATCACAGATTCGTGGGACCCCAGCTTGGCAGTCGTGGACTTCCGATGCCCGTGGATCGATGGAGAGAATGAAGTGATGGTTTTGTGTAAGATCATAAGCACGTGCATTCGTGTAGATTCTGGTAATGATAGCGGTATAGAGACTGTGTGGTTGTGGGGGTAGTAGGCCTATGTTTCACGTGCTTTGGAGGACGGACTGAGGGGTGGATGTATGATGAAGAGTTTCTACGTGCACTGATTGGCTGAATTGTGTGGAAGGGTGATGGTATGTCTGTACGTCCCCTTAGTGTGTGAATTGTATCCATGTGTCTTTCCTTTTCCTTCATTAGTTTATTTACTCATTTCTATCTGATTTATTATTTCAATTTATTCACCTTTTTTTTTTAATCTCTTTATCATTTTAAAGTCATATATATTTTTTTTTTTTTTCTACTCATTCACTTCTTCTCCATAATGATGATGATGATGATGATGATAACTGTTCCTGTTGTTGCTGTTATTCCTGTCAGTATTATCAAATAGGCCCTCTGACAAACCAGAGCTATTGATTTTCACCCAGCCACAGTGGTATTGTTGACTCATCCCACAGTTGATTATATGCGCACTATCCAACACAAACAGTAGGCCTAATTATGTGCATTGATTACAGTATCACGATCTGAAATGTCCGTTGAATATTGTGTGTGACAAGTTTGCGTTTGTTGGGTGATGCAAGAAAGCAGAGGGACAGGAGCAGAATTTTCTTCGTCGTCTTTCACCAGTTCGAGTTCCATTGCGCGTAACGAAAAATTCACCGCTTCTCTGGTATGATTGGCTGTGTCTGCCTGCTGTTAACGGCTTTGTTGTCTGTCGACAACACTTCAAAGATGAATGAATGTCCCGTTCGCAGGGGCGAACGGCGTTCTGACAAAGGGGAGATAATGGGAAAGTGAGGCAAGAGAGACACTGTTCCAGTTCACTCTACTTCTTTGGCTGAAGGAAACTGGAACATACCCGACATGCGGTCAGGATACAGCGGAGAGGAAATGGGCGCGGCCAAGATTTCTTTTTTTGTCCACTGAAGTACTGTTATGAACACTTAATCCTTCGCCGTGCGTCACCTGAATTTGTGTGCTTTGCAGATCTCCTAAGACCCGCGTTTTTTGTATAAGAATCAATCCATGCCATACGTCATGGGTCAACAAAGGACCCATGCTTTTTGTATAAGAATAAATCAATGCCACACGTCATGGGTCTCCAGGGGCCTATGCTTTTTGCATAAGAATCAGTCCATGCCTTTCGTCATGGGTCCCCAGGGACTCATGTTTTTGGGGAACGACTATGGTGTCACCAAAGACCCATACTTTTACTGAAGGAATAAAAGTATTGCCTTTTATTTTTGTAATTCTATTGTCGATGGGGGAAAAATCAATGTTTTGGTACAGATGCTGGGCCATGCTTTACTGACAGTCTTTACATTTTGTGAAAATAGCTAGACTGACTCAGATACTCAGTAAAAAAATAAATAAATAAATAAATAAATAAAATAAAATAAAATAAAATCATGTCTGTGGGTCACTTAATTCCCATGATACACGGCGAAGGTTTTAACAATCAACAGCTTTAAGAAAATAATTATCCAGGGTATTGAAGTTTACGGCACCCTACAACGTATTTGTCAATTTAATTGTTACAGGTATCATTAAGGACTGTCCCAGGTTTGGTCACATTCCAGTTTGTGAAATTTGAACTTGCGCACAGTTTGACATGTTGAGGCTGATGTGGGTCAACTTATCAGCC
>JADBJO010000626.1:74741-82241 GCA_016801955.1 Conus betulinus | reverse complement strand
TCAATCACGGTTGAACGAGACAGTGTAGTGGGATCAGAAAGTGTTAGGATTCCTTCTGTCTAAGTGTTTGTGTCTCTCTCATATTTCAAAAAAAAAAAAAAATCAGTTCTGTTTTCTTCTATTCTTTCTGCTGTCTGTCTGTCTGTCTCTCTCCGTCTCTGTCTGTCTGTCTGTCTGTCTGTCTGTCTGTCTCTCTCTCAGCCCCCTCAAATGAATGCAGTCATACTAGTCGTTCATCATAATACGATTCTATAAAAGGAAAATCAACAACAACAACAACAACAACATCAACAACAACAACAATAACAACAACAACACAACAACGACAACAACAACAACAACAAAAATTGTAAAGCAACTTCACCATGTACTGACGGGATGAAATGAAGGACAAACACATTTCTCGAAACTGTAAGCTGGGTTGTCCTCCCTTGATTTTCTGGTTACACTGTTCATCAAATGAATGAGTGAGTGTGGATATGGGGGTGTGGGTGTGGGTGTGGGTGTGACTAAACGAATGAATGAATATGGGATAAGTACTTTAATTTGCGTTAAAGCAGACATTAAGCTAATAAATAAATATGGGAAGGAAAGCTGGATAGCAAAACAGGAAGAGGCGGATATGAGAGAGAGAGAGAGAGAGAGGAGAGAGAGAGAGAGAGAGAGAGAGAGAGGGAGAGAGAGGAGAGAGAAGGGGTTAAGAACGAAATAACCAACATCTCTCCGTCCTTCAGTTGCCCGATCTGTTCTTACCTGCCAAGAACATGTCGGTTATGACGTCAAAATGAGTCATTTTGAGGTAATGGCCTCCACTGACGTCAGCAAGTTCTTTATAAAAGTTGACGCTCTCCCGTTGGTTTAAGGCTTGAACCCCGTATACCTATGTTGTTTTGAGACAAGAGAAACAACATCTGGTCTGATCTGTTGTATCAATATCATATTAGTAGTAGTAGTAGTAGTAGTTTGTGACAGCACAGCAGCTTGCAGGCAACCGCGGACGCACGCACACAAGCAAACACGCACGCGAAACGAGTGGGCGCGCGCTCAGACACTGGCGCTCACACACTCTGTTAATGATGCAATGAGCAATTAGCATGCTCGCACACACACACACACACACACACACACACACACACACACCACACACACACACACGCACACACACAACCTTCCTTCTCCTTTCCCTCTTTTGACCATCTCCACACACACACACACCACCACACACACACACACACACACACACACACACACACACACCACGCATGCACGCACGCACGCACGCACGCACGCACGAACACACACACACACACACACACACACACACACACACACACACTCGCTCGCCTTCTTTCTCCCCTCTTCTCCCCATCTTTCCCCTCCCTCCCTCCCGTATCTCTCCTGACCCCCATCAAACCACCTACCGACCCCCCACCCCCACCCCCACCCCTCCCCAACCCCACCCTCGGTCTTCCTCCTCGCGCGAAAACAACAACAAAACAACAAAAACATACCTTAACATCCATGCCAGTGAGTAGGTTCAGCTCGTCTCTCCAGAACACCTGGGCGTCGGTGTAGCCCGGGGGGGTGGGGCAGGGCGTCACCGATGACCACCAAGGCTTTGGCCGAGTCCTCCGACCAGTCCAGGCCCTGGGCTTTGCGAAGCACCCACTCGTAGCACTGCCCAGCCAGCAAGTCATCACCCACGCGGTCAGTAAAAGTGAATCACCACTGGTGTGTTCTGTCTGTCCGTTTGGTTTATGTACGTTCGCCTGTTAGTCGGGGTGTTACGAGGTAAACACCCTGTCATTCAGTACGCTCTCGCTGGGTCTGTCTCTAGCTCTGTCTCTGTCTGTCTTTCTGTCTGTCTCTGTCTCTGTCTCTGTCTCTGTCTCTGTCTCTCTCTCTCTCAGCTGTGGAGAACGAAATCTTGCCGAGTAAAGATGAACTTGACAATCACAATGGCAATCACACATGGCAAATCGATGTTTGCCAATTGTTTCCGAGATTTTGGTTTCCTCATCGCGATGTTGTTTTCTGACATACGTTATTTGTGTATATTTATTGGCATTCATTTTCGAACAGCCCCGCCCCCACCGTGACCCCTGCATGAGAATGTCTCTTTTTTTTTTTTTAAGCTTACCTCATTATATCATTCATACAATCGTTCATCATTCATTCATTCATTCTCCTCTCTCTCCCTCTCTCTCTTCTCTCCTCTCTCTCTCTCTCTCTGTCGGGCTTCCATCCTCTCCTCTCCTCCTCCGTCTGTCCCCCCCCCTCATCCCCCCTGTCCCCCCCCCCCCCCCCCCCCCCCCTCCCTTTTTTTTTTCCTTTTGTATGTCCATCCTGCTCTTCGTTTTCCCAAACTTTCGTCTTTGTTCCAGTTTATTTTGCAAATATGTCAGCTCAATTTAAAAAAAAAAACTGATATAATCCTTCGAACTTTTTCCTGAATCAAAGAATACATTGTAGGAAGAGGTTTGTGTGCTTCGTATCAATGTTTTGTTTTGTTTGTTGTTTGTTCTGGGGGGGGGGGGGGGGGGTGCCAGTTATCAAAGATGTCTGGGATTAAATATTGTTAATGTTGTTGTTGTTGTTGTTGTCGTTGTTGTTGTCGTTGTTGTTGTTGTTGCTGCTGCTGCTGCTGCTCTGTTAGTTGCCAACGGATGCACATGTATGGATTGTTTCATGTTCTTGTTATTAAGATTTTAATCAACTGCGTCTGCAGTCAGTCAGTATGTCCGGCAGTCAGTCTGCTCGTAAGTCGTCAATACACCAGTCAATTTATCCGTCCAGTCCAGCAATCGACTTCTCGATCGACCAACCATACAACCGAACAACCAACCTACTAAAGAGTCAGTGGAGGAACAAAAACAGTGAGGGGCACACACCTATTCACCGACCAGTCAACCTAGCCGTAAAACAACAAGCGAACAAACGTTATAATGAGAGTGAACCGATCCAACGATCCTCCCATCCACCCACCTACCCATGCATCCACCGTCAAGGCTATAATCCTTCTAACCACCTTGCCAATCAATTCACCGACTAACCAACCAGCAGATCCAGTGACCAAGCAACCAGCCAGTCAACCAACCAACCAGTCCACCAATAATTAGTGATCAACTGGCTGGCCTATCGATCAACCAACCTACCATTCCGTCAGTCCACCAGTTCATTTAGCCCATCAACCAAGGAACCCAACCAGTCAGCCTGGCTCCAAGCCAACGAACTAATCAACCAGCCAGTCCAAAAAAAACCCATCCCTTTCCTCCCCCCCCCCCCCCCCCCCCCCCCCCCCCCACACACACCACACACACACACACACACACACACACACAACACACTCTTCCCCCTCACCCTCTGGGGTATCACCACCGCTAGTCTTGGGCACTTCTGTGACGAAATCTATCAGGGCTTGCACATCTGACGTCAAATCCAGGCAGCGGATGACGTAAGGCTGGCCTTCGTCGCAGTAGTCGCCGTGAGCGATGACGCCGATACGTATGTTGGATATATCTTGAATGAGTCGAGTAAACATTCGCGAAGTTTCGATCGAACCTGTAGGACACGAAGAAGAACAGAATTCATTCGCGTGAAGGAGAGAGACGACAGGTTATATAGTGCGAAGCTTCATGCAATGCTATTAATGTGCACACACGAACAGTACGGACATAGAACACACACGCACACACGATACGCATGCACGTGTGCTCACGCAGAGAGAGAGAGAGAGAGAGAGAGAGGGGGCGCGCGCGCACGCGCGCACACGCACACACACACACACACACACACACACACACACACACACACTGCCAGAATCGTAGAATCCAGAGACAATGAAAGCAGCGTTCAGTCGTTCCTACTAACCTGGTCCAGGCAGCTATACATGCTGCCAGTGGTATCAAACGAAAACACCACTTCTACCGGGCGACCGCCGGTGGCGAAACTGCTCAGAATGGCCTGAATGAACAGAGACATAGAAGCATGAACAGACAACGGGAGATAGATAAATAGGTAGATAAATAAATAGATAGATAGTTTGATAGACTGATTGATAGATAGATAGATAGTTTTGATATATAGATAGATAGATAGATAGATAGATTTGAGATAGATAGATAGATAGATAGATAGATAGATAGATAGATAGATAGATAGATAGATAGATGGATAGAGAGATAGAGATATAAACAGATAGATTGATAGACAGAAAGGTAGGTAGATAGAAAGGTAGATAGATAGAGAGGTAGGAAGATAGGTAGGTAGAATAGATATCGACAGGTAGATAGACAGACAGGTATGCAGACACAGATAGATAGACAGACAGAAAAGTAGGTAGATGAATAGATGGAAAGATAGACAAAATAGATAGATAGACTGACAGGTTGATAGACTGGTAGATAGACAGATAGATACACATAGTGGTTGGGTAGATAGATAGCTAGATAGCTAGATAGATAGACGGACAGACAGACAGACAGACAGGCGACGGAAATGACCTGAAAATGACTAGGCCTACCACTGGGAAACTTCGACGGGTCAACGGGACGAAGGCATATAGGACCTAGGACTAGGACTGGGTCTAGGAGTGGGACTGGGACTAGCACTGGGACTAGCACTGGGACTAGGACTGGGACTAGGACTAGCCTAGTTTCGGCCATGGACCGTGATAAGACTTCAAACAGAGCTATATAAGCACGCCACCCGGAGTGTTTGCACGACCTGTATGTCTACGTGCCTTCAGTCAGCACAAGAATAAAAGCAGGCACACCAGCCACACACTCTTCATGTTTTTTTTTTAAAAAAGCTTTCGCCTTTTATTTAGGCTTCGTCAGTATCAGAACCCCTTGTTTCACATTGCACACTCCGTGCAATGATAGAGCTGATTTTAAAAAAGCCAAAAAAAGGCGAAAGATGAAGAGTGTGTGGCTGGTGTGCCTGCTTTTATTTCTTGTACTTGTTGACTGGCCAGTTTCTGGAGCAGCAGTGCACCCACACATCATAAAATGAAATAAATGGGAAAATGTATATCATAAATATGAAAACCCTTCGCTAGCTGCATGAGGAAACTAGCGCAATCCCTCTCGAAGGCAGATCAATATGTGTCGCCTGCTCCGAGGCCTTTCGTCCGCTGGATCGGATTCATCAGAGAGACACGGCTGATTGTGTCTGTGCTCTTGGCATCAGATAGAGGCACACCACAGTCCATAATTCTGTGGTGTTCCGACCGCCAAGGTTTCGAAAAAGAATCCAACAGCACCCCCAAAGCAGCCAGCGAAAGGTAGTAGAATTAAACAAAACGAAAACTTTAGAGAGGAAAAAAAAGTTGTTGAAAACTAAAAACATTACGCAAACAGTATAAAAATGTAAGGGACAATCTTTGAGCCTATGCTTGAGGATCCATTTAAGGATGCAAGGGAGATCAAAAGATACGGAACAGTCTGAGTGGTCAGCTCTGCTGTTCAATAACCCAAGCATTGTCAGTGGCTAAGAATTGTGCAGAACAACCTTTCTTGGATCTCATAAGAGATGCAATCACCCACTGATTGACCAAACAATATAATGCTGAACAATAATTAAGTAGTGGGGGGAAAAAACAAGTGCAGGTTAACAATTCTTCCATCATTATAGTAATGACTTGGCAAAGATTTGAAATTGAGAGGGAAAAAAAAAATGAAAATGAAATAAAATGGGAAAATGTATATCATAAATATGAAAACCCTTCACTAGCTGCATGAGATAAGACAAGAGAGAGGCAGATCAACATCAACGACGACAACAACAAACAACATCACACACACACACACACACACACACACACACACACACACACACACACACACACACTGTCCAATAGAAGAGACACAAGGAACCTAGTGCGTCGAACAAACGTCACAAAGCCTGAGCACGCACGCACACATACGTACACACACACACACACACACACACACACGTACACACACACACACACACACACACACACACACGCACGCACGCACGCACGCACAGATACCATTTAGGCCTACCTCTTTATCGTCTTCGTCCATCTGCGCAGACTCGGGTGAAGCTGTGGCTCCTTCCTTGGCTGTTAAGTACAAGTGACAGAAACATGGTATTTCAACATTTATCATTCATTAAGTGTTTTGATAGCTTGCCTGTACCACACACGCGTACGCGCGCGCGCATACACACACACACACACACACACACACACACACACACACACACACACACACATACACCACAGGCATGAGCACACACGCACGCACACACACTCTCACTCACAGACAGACAGACAGACAGACAGACAGACACCACACACACACACACCACACACACACACACACACACACACACACACGCGCGCGCGCGCGCGCGCGCGCGCGCACACACACACACACACAATCTCCTCCGTGGGAATGACCCGCATTCACTACTTGGCTCTCTCTCTCTCTCTCTCTCTCTCTCTCTGTGTGTGTGTGTGTTGTGTGTGTGTGTGTGTGTGTGTGTGTGTGTGTGTGTGTGTGTGTGTGGTGTGTGCTGTGTATATTTTAGATGTTGATTTGTTAAAACTTGTAAAAACGCCCTGTAGCCTATCTTGTTAGGATGGGCGCTATAGAAATTGTCCTCATTATTGTTTTCAAATGCAGCCTATGATGGCTCTACCTGAAGTTTTGGTGGCGCTGGCCTTTGGCTCTACTATCTGTGCCTCCAAGACGCAACCATCCACCAGTCCTGCATCCATCAGGGTGTTGCCGCGTACTTGCTTGCCATCGTACTGCAGGCACCACACACACACACACACACACACACACACACACACACGCATACACATATACACAAGCAGGCATACATACGCACGCACGCACGCACACACATGCACGCACACAAATGCGCGCACGCGCACGCACGCACACACACACGCACACACACGCGCACACACACACACACACACACACACACTAAATGCATCAGTCTCAGTTTATGAAAGCATTTAGTACAGATATTTGTAAACATCACACAGGCACATACATACACCAAACACACACACACAACACACACACACACACACCACACACACACACACACACACACACACACACACAACACACATACACACACATACTCGCAAACACACACACTTAAGAGCATGCGTGCGCGTGGCCGCACACATACACACGCACAGACAAACACACAAACACACACCCACAACTCATGCACGGATCACACACACACACACACACACACACACACACACACACACACACACATTAAGCACGCGTTTACACACCACACACACACAGAGACAGACACACAGAGAGAGAGAGAGAGAGAGAGAGAGAGAGAGAGAGAGAGAGAGAGAGAGAGAGTCTCCGAGTAGGCTTAATACGACGATACTGAAATGAGAATAGCGCTGATCTTAATGCTGTGTGCATTGTGGACCGGCCCGTTCATCGCACGTTCGGGAGGAAGAAATAAACAAAACAGAACAACTTT
>JADBJO010000626.1:57241-69741 GCA_016801955.1 Conus betulinus | reverse complement strand
GCAGTGTATAGATTGAATATGTATATCATTGTTGGTTGGATGGATGGATTTCAGAAAGCATTTTTTTTTTTTTTTCATTTCAGGCACTTCAGAATATTAAGTATTTTGCTGAGTATGGCTGTGAGGATGTGTTGAACTTTTTTTTCGTTCCTTTTAAGAAAAGATTATTTTCCAACCTTTCTTTTCCAACAGTTGTTTGTTGTGATAAACATTTGATTTTAGTGCATTTTTTTCCCTAACAAAACAAACATGCATATTTATGGAGTAAAAAGGGATACAGGGGGAGAGGAGGTGGGAGTAGTAAGAAGACAGATGGGGGGAGAGGGGGGGGGGGGAAGAGGGCACATGGGCAAGGGGAACAGCCAGTGTTATCGTAACTCTGAAATGGTAATAATAACAGTGCTAACAGCATCAGAATGAACACAGCAGTAACTGTAACAGTGACAGTAAGTGATGACAATGTAAACTACCAAACTAAGAGAACAAGTGGTGAAAAATCATGTAGCAGTGGACATGGAACATTCATCAGTTTGACTCTGTGTTAAGAACAGTTTTGCAGTATGTTGTACAATCTTGTATCTTACAATTTCCATTTATGGGTATCTGAAAGATGTTTAAGTTTCGTGTTTTTCTATTATACATTATATATACAGGCTGTTTGGCAAACATAATAAAATTGAAACTGCTGTCTGTAGTCATATGGTTGCCCACATAAAAGTGCTAATTCACATGAAATCTTTATGTGATAAACATTTTTCACATTTTGTTTTTAAATATTTTTTTCAAGGGAAGTACAAAAAACATATCTAACATATTTACAACTCCAGAAAGTGTTCAATGCACTCTCTTGCTTCATTACATAATTTTTTTCTGCCCCGACTGGCTCCTAGAGTTGAGTTTGCTGCGGACTCAGTTGGGAAGACTGGGACCACACAGTCGAGTTTCATCCACTTAATGGATGCATTTCTGAGAGTATTGCTCAAATTTTCTGACCAACACTGCAGGTGCCTGTATCTCTCGGGGCCTGGTTGATGCCGGGATATATTATGAAAGGAAGGTAGAGTACAGCCCTGTCATGTAGTCTCAGACCGAAATGGAAATCCGTAGCATCATCTTAATCATCCTCATTCTCATCGATCAGCATAAAAAAAAAAGATGTCTTAAAATTCTGTGGCCCTTCATGCCCTGCTCTCATGGTGACCTCAACTTTCGATGTCCTCTCCACATCTTTGTGGTCTTGGTTTGGTTCCGTCGGTGACACCGGTATCGGCGAGTCCATGGTGGGCTGTCGTTGGACGGACGTGGTGGCGCCTCCGGAGGGAGAGCTCACTCACGCCGGCTCCGCGACCAAGCAATTATTGTCATCAGTAGGGGGCTTAGTAGGTGGTGTCCTGCGTATGTTAGATCAGAACAGGCGCCACTGAACACCACCGAAGTGACTCTGCAACAGTGCAGTGTCTCCGGGAGGGTTGCCTCTTGACGACTTGACATTGACTGGTCCCTGTGGATTGTCGGTGCCGGGGCTGCGGCAGGCCCATCGGGCTGTGGCTGTGGACAGGGTGTTGGAATGAGCGGCGTGGGTGCACCGCCTCTGAAAAAAGATTTTGTGTCCATTTCAAAGGACAGTTTGATGTCTTAATTCTTTTGTTATATGAAGATCTATCTATCTATCTTAATGCACCTAACATGCTGAAAACTCTATTGTTGTTGGCATTTTGTTTTATTTTGCTTCATATGATGTATTCTTTAATTGCAGATAATGCCATTATACATGACAAAATCATTATACATGACAAAATCAATCTGACATCCAATTTTGGCTGTAAATGTTTGATATGTCATAAATTCTCCATTTGTTTGAAAAATGTTTTATGACGTACTTTCAGTGTTATATTGGTTTATTATGTTTGATTTACTATGTTACAGTTTGTATAATTTCATTGTAGTAAATGGGTTCAGCAAGCAGTTCATTACAGTTTCTATGTTTTACACAGAGATGGAATAACTTTTGCGCTTTTAGTATATGCATCCAAAAAGAGCTTATATTCTTTCCCTAACATTTATTCCTTGATTTTGATCAGTCCCTTTTCCCTTTAGTAAGACTCACTGTTTTCACAAATAACACAATTACAGCATCTGATAAAATGCTAGGAAAGGTTTATCACTTCTATCATGTATGCCCTGATTGCCTTACATTATCAAAAATGTTGTCAAATATCTTTCCACCTTCATCAATTTGATCTTACTATCACTATACTTATCACTTTGCTGCTTAAAGTTTTATGCATTTTTTGTCATTATTATTATTATTATTATCATGGTTTTTTCTTTTAAGATTTTTTTTTGTATTGCAGAAGGTGAATGAAAGCTGGATACGTGAATGAGGCTGAAGGTGTGACGGACATTGAAATATAATAAGTGTTTTTAGAAATGTACAGGTGGTGAAGTCTTAGACTACTGCATGCCATGATCTTACTAGCTAAACAGAGATTTCTGTGTTAACAATTTGTTTGTTTGTTTGTTTAAGCCAAACACTCGTCAAAATGAAGGAGCTACACAACAGTTTCTTCAGCGTAACTGAACAGTGACTTTGGTGTGAGAATTGGTTTGGACATTCTGTAGTGATAGGTTTTAAAAATCTGTTTCCAGTTGAAAAGTAATTTTCATTTATGTCAGGTAATTGATTAACTGTTATTTGATTTTGAATGTTAGAATTACTTTTTGGTATATAGGTGCAGTAGAGTTATGGGGACTTGAGAAATGCAGAATTCCAATTTGAAAGAAGTGTGACTCTGAAACTTGTTTGCAATTCAAATTTCTCTCAGAAAAACTATAAGGTGTTATTAGTGAGCTAATATGTAAGACAGTCATATACATTTTTTTTTAATATGATTTGGGCTGTGTCATACAGGATTATGGAGACACAGACCAGGTCAGCGGGGCCATGACTCATCCATGAACATGGAACACAACTGCACAAAACAAGTGGGCCTGCATGAAAGGTCATCAACTAAAAGGCCTCTGCATGTGTAAGTGTGTTGTTTGATACCAAAAGATTTATTCGTTTTTGAATCCAGTCAAGTTGTGCGATTTAGAAACAGGATGCTGGTTATCTGAAATGATTTACGCACTGATATCCACTTCAAGATCAGTGCTTTGCCATTACTTGTACTATAAATTTAGGAAGGTGCACAGCCACAATTTTGGGGTACAATAATGACTTAGCTCGCCATTCCCCTAACAGGAGGGTAAAGGAGAATCTTCAGTATTATTTTTGATGTGTGTGTGTGTGTGTGTGTGTGTGTGTGTGTGTGTGTGTGTGTTTCATGGTTCATGGTGGTTACACATACTCACATACACACACACACAGGCGCGCGCACACACACACACACACAGACAGAGAGACACACACACACACACACACACACACACACACACACACACACACACACACAGAGAGGAATATATGATGTCAGTTCATGTGCAAATTTCTTATAGCCTCACAGATCTTAAGTAGTTAAAAAAAAAAAAAAAGAAGACTTTAAGTCAATTAAATTCTGTTGTCTGTGATACTGAGGCAAAATGATCAAGGTCAGCGAAAACTGAGAAAGAAAAGTTATCAAAATTAATCATTTTAGAATTTGTGACCTTTGTCTCATCTGTCAGAGGCCCATCTCTTTTTTCCCACCTTTAAAGAAAATTCTGTGTGTCAGATTGCTGCCTCCTTCCTCATAGTTTAACTTTGTGTGTATGTGTGTGTGTGTGTGTGTGTGTGTGTGTGTGTGTGTGTGTGTGTGTGTGTGTGTGTTTCTGTGAGTGTGTGTGTGTGTGTGTGTGTGTGTGTGTGTGTGTGTGTGTGTGTGTGTGTGTATGAGCATACTTTCATGGATTGTCACAGTGTGCATACCCTACCCAGGTTCACCTGCAGTAAAAAACCCAACTCTCTCAACTTGCTCATGATTATTGATTATAATTGTTGGTCATTTTCTCTGTCTGTGTTTTCATAGGCCATAAACAGTCGGGAAAGACTCTGGGGGTCAGTCACCCATCATGTGTTTGATGAAGACGCCTGCTCCTCCATTCCTCACACTGCTCCCATTGAGGATCGATTCATGAACGTGTGTGTCCACTCACTGAGGTTGTACTGGTCATCAATCGTCTCCAGTGCCAAATTTTTCAGCAGGTGAGAGGCTTGTCTATGCCAGGAACTTTTGTGATGACTGAGATTTCTCATAGGAGGTCATCTGGCTCCTCAAAGGCAGCAAGCATTTTCATTTCGGTAGAAGACTTAGGCAGCAGGTCTTCATTCGGCTGTGTAGGGTTCTGAAGAGGTGGTTGAAACTTTTCCACTTCAGCCTGTTCTTGGTGGGGTTCTTTGTTTTTTTGGGCTGCAGTGGGGAGTGCATGCAAGGAGCTTTTCTCTATGGAAGTAGACTTTCTCCCCACATCTGTCTTCAAGGGGGAGGAAACTTGTGTATTTTTTTCCCATTGCTTGGACAGTGTTGTTTTTCATCCCCGCCCGTGATCAACCGTAGTGTTGCATTTTGAACTCTGCTCAGGCGACTGTTATTGGTTCTTGATGCTGTCGCCCATGCAGTGCTGCCGGACAGTAGGGTCGGTCTGATGGTAATAACCTGAATGACCACCTCACTTATCAGTTAACTGGCTGGATGGGTGTAAGATGACTAATTGTTTAATACGTGGATCGACTAACTTAGGAACATTTTTTCTATTGGTGATCAACTTATAGATATGTAATTATTGGATGAATAACCATTTAACATGTGGTTGACAGCCTGATTATTATCAAATGAATGACAGATTAATAATGGATGTACGATTTACTTGTATGACCAAGGAATAAACTTTGTGACTGCTGTACACATGATATTGAAGGATATATACTGGTAATAATTGACTGTTTGCCATAGCGAATGATCGATGCCATAGCGAATGATTGACTGATTACACAAGGATGACTAATTCAACGTATGAAATGAGGAGGTTACTTACTCATTTACAGATTGATGGATTGACACATGAAATCATTGATGACTTGATTGACTGACTGCTTGAACTGTTGGTTTGTAGTGTGAACTGGGGGCTTCTATGTATGGTAGGATCAACCAGCAATCATGGTAAAGAGGACTACAGTGGGAGACACTGGCATCAGAGGAGGCTAACGTACCGACGGTAAGGACCGGCATGGTGTCAGAGGGGACCATGAACGGTAAGGACTGGCATGGTCTGTGTTACAGAGGGCCAGGTCACTGTCAGGACACAGCCTTGAGCTCCTTTCTTCCCGTCTGTGACTTGAATTGATCAGTGCCCTAACGCTGGCCCCAGTGGTCATGCGCTAACAAAATTTCTGCAACCAAGCGAATTGTGCTGGTGCTATAGAACCTCGGGTTTATATTTCTTCTGTCATTGGGTGTAAGCTGTCATGCATTTTTAAAAAGGCATCAGGCATACTATTGTTGTGTTTATTTTTTTTTTACAGAGTAAATGTTATGTCATTTATGTAAGTGTGTTTTTGCTGTATGACTGAAAAGTGTGTATCTGCTGTTTGATGTTTGTGTTCAGTTTGACATTGTTTTCTAGGTCACAAGGTATAAGACTGTGAATGAGATGATGGAGCTATAAGTTGACCACACCTATTCTTTGCTCTGTGAGACGGTGAATGTTTTGTGTTGAGTATGTGGGAAGTGTTCAAAGAGACTGAAAAAGGTGAAGGGAATCTTGAAATGTGTGCATCGTATGCTTTGAAACTTAGAAAAAAAAAACTATTATGGCATGAAAATGATGAAGATATTGAAGGAGAGCACCCAAACACATGTACAAAGTGATACTTCAGAATAATTGATAGCAGCATAACGATTTGAGTTTATTATTTCTCATTAAATGGCAAATGTTCATATCAGTGACATTCTGTAAACAGGCTTTGCAGTTCAAGCTGCACACAAACCTCAATCTGGTATCAATGGTATTCCCCTCTGTTGTGCCAAACCCCCCCCCCCCCCCCCCCCCCCCCCCCCCCTCCCCCCCCCCCCCCCCCCCCTTCCCAACCTGCTTTTCATCTCTCCCCTTTTTTCCCTGTAAAACATGTTTTCACTGTGCAATAAAGTGGGAATAAAATATCAGTGAAGTGTTGAAAAGCTTGTTGAGTGTACTTGCGAAAATGTGCCCGTCATTATTCAAATGCTGAAAGCATTGTGTGTGTGTGTGTGTGTGTGTGTGTGTGTGTGTGTGTGTAATAATAGTTGGAATGCATCTTTACAAAAAATATTCATGTACATTTCATTCTGCTGTTATTTTTTTCTCTTATATGGATCTAGAGCTCTCTAAATCATAATTTGTATGTCAAAATCATAGGCAATGTGTTTAGCATCCAGTGAAACTTTTATTTACCCATTTTCATATTCATGATAGATGTAATATTTTCCAAATATGGATAATGCACTGTTTTGTACCACCATCGCCCACTGTAGAACAGCAGCTTGCAATGTGATATATTATCGCTTGGGCTTGGCATGCCTAGCCGTCTGTCAGTCGAGTACAGTGTGAAAAAAAAAGAAAGAGGTAATCTGTGTTTGAGCAGTGAAGGACTTAGTAAGAGGTTATTGTCTATGCATGTACAAATTTCAACTTCCTCAGCATCAACTGAAAGTTGGCTGCACACACAGATAGATGGACAAGGTGTAAGAGGGGTCCTAGTCATTGACAGGAAGGACGACCAACATGCTGGAATGTGAGATGGAGTGCAGGGGCCTCGATGGTTCATGTTCCTTGCAGAGGACAAAATAAAGTTACACACACACACACACACACACACACACACACACACATATACACACACACAGTGAAATCTGCAGTGAACACAATTTACAAAAATGGAGTCCAGTGGCACCAAATGAATTTTTTCACTACTAAAACCTGTCCAAACATTTTTACTTCTAACATTTGGTCATGTTTTGCGATCCTCTGACTTTGACTTTTATGCAAAATTCTGGCCTGAAAGGCTACAACCCAAAATCCTACAGCTGAGCACTCAAACTAAAACCTGAAACTGAAATCCCGCCATGCACACCAGTGATAAGCAAAGCACAGCCGACATCGTTCTCATTTACACCAGCCCCAAGAGTATTTTAAGAGTACCATGGCTCTTTTCAACCTCGACTACCAGCTGAACAGGATTTAAACAAATCTTAAATAAATGTTAGCAAACCGCCAAGAAAAACGTGACAAGACAAAACATGACATGTTTTAACCTCTTAGGTCTTCTTCAGGCAAGGCACAAACAAATAAGACAATGAAATTGAACGAGTTTGTCACTTAGCTTTGATCTCTTCAGCTCAAGGTAGGCATTGAACAGGATTTGTCATCTTCTAGATTGGTTTCTTTGTTAGAATTGGAAATGCTTTTTTCTTTTTTTTTTGTTTGCTTTTTTTTGTATCATCTCATAAAGTAACTACAGCACTGGGTCTCGATAGAAATCAAAACTACCCAAACATTTTTACTACTTACACTTGGTCATTGTTTGTGATCTTTTACTATTTTGTACATCTCACTAATCTGTCCATTTCATTTACTATTTTGCGCATATCATTTACTATTTTGCACATCTCGTTTACTATTCTGTCCATCTCATTTATTGTTTTGTACCTCTGGATTGGACAGGCTACAAAGAATCGGCAATACTGAGAGTACTACTGTTACTATGTCCTGCAAGTGGGGATAGAGAAAAGTGACAAGGGACATCACTCTGTAACAGTGCTAATTTATTAGCAGAGTCAGTTCTCCTGGACCACCTGCCACGATTTTCGGCTTCAGCGGCAGTTATGATCTACAAGCCACATATAATATAATCGAAAGGCTTACCATCTTGCCCCAACTGTTAAAAAAAAAAAAATCATATTTATACCCAACACTGAAAATGGGTTAAGTTCAAGTCATATGCTGATCCCAACCCCCCCCCCCCCCCCCCCCCCCCCCCCCCCCCCCCAAAAAAAAATAAAAAAAAAATAAAATAAAATAAAATAAAAAAAATCACATTGGTAGTGTAAAAAATCAATCAGTAACCATCCACGGAAAACACTCAAATCATATCGTTTGTTAAAACACTTATAACGACAGCTTAAAAAAAAAAAAAAGTATCTTGCGCGAACCACTGTTAACCGGACGTGAACAAGAAATAATAATCAAAACCATATCAGTGTTACATCAACAGAGGCGACCCCCTCCCCTCGAAAGACAAAAACAGCGAATTACCGCAAGGTTTTTTTTTCTTTTTTTTTTTCTAGCCAGTGCAGACTGATATTGGATGACGTCACTATAATTTCTTTATTTGAAGTTTACAACATACAGCTGTTTTTTAAAGTTCGGTTTTGCTTACTTTGTTTCTGCAACATGCAAGTTTAATACGTACCACAGTCGAAGTGACGGCGCTTGTTATACATCAAGTCTGTATTCATTTACAATCCTGTCAGAAGGGGGGGGGGGGGGGGGGGGGGGGGGGGGGGGGGGGGGGGGGGGGGGGGGGGTAATCAGTGCTCAGACAGAGATCTCACAACAAATACACAGGAGTTCTTGATAAGCACCATCCACTAGGACGGTTACAAAATCGAGTAACTTTGAAACACGTGAATCTCTCTCTCACACACACACACAGAGCGCAATCTGGTTTCTGATTCAGTTTAATTTTCCTTCTAAAGTACGCACAATCTTTCAAAGATAAATGTCGCTGTAGGTCAAAAGCAGCTTTTTCTTCTTTAAATGTTTGTCTTTTTTTTTTTTTTAAATCAACATACCACATTTTCTCCGTGCACCCCCCCCCCCCCCAAAAAAAAAAAAAAAAAAAAAAAACACACACACACACACAAAACACAAACCAACCAACCCAACAAAACACAGTAATGTCCTTTGATAACACCACAAATCACAAATAGCCTACTCGTTCACGGTTCATCTAAAAAGTGCACGTGTATGGTGCGATTAGAAGACAGATGCCCTTGGGATGAGCCATGAGTGAAGTATTTCGGTGAGACGATTACATTAAAATTTTGAGATTATCTCTTTGGCTCAACACGAATTGACAAAAATCGGGGGTGAAATGCGACTGTGTGTATCCTAACTAATCGTCATTGCCCGTGACCACGAGTGAACAAACCGCCTGCGGTCCGCCGTGTCTGTCCCCTCAGAAAGAGCGACGCGCCCGCTGCAGTACTATCTACACCAGAATAGTCCGGGTCATTATTATTCTCACTGCGAAGCCTGTCTACTGTCATTCATGACGCCGTCTCTCGCACGAATGTCACGGACTCAGAATGCCTCCCTCCCCCTCTCTTCCCCCCCCCCCCCCCCCCCCCCCCCCCCCCCTTCTCCCATCCCACACCAAGTCCTCTTCTTTTTCCGCCTTCAAAATGTCTATGACAAACAAAGAGGCAACATGGTATTCACCTTCAAATACAGCTAACACACACACACACAAACAAACAAACAACAAAAAAAAAGTAAATTAATGAATACGGAAAACACAATGCAGAACAGTGTCTTTAGAACAATAAAGTTCAAGAGAGCTAGAGGTATTACTTCTGTTTATGTATATTCGGAAGACGCAATTAATCGTTTCGTTTTCTGGAAATAACTTGAACATCTCCAGAAACGTACACGTTCAAATCGTGAACGCCCTTCAATATGATTAAATGTTCCGACATTGAGAGATTAACATAAGCAGACAAAATATGAAAATGTATCACATTCGAATTTCTAAATGTGTATTGAAAAAAATGAATCTATGGACGCGCGAATTAAAAAAAAGAAAATTCAAAGTGCTCTTTTTGTATGTTTGAAGTCGCAAATGTTCGTTGGGAAAACGAAATGAACGGAAAGGATGGTGAGCGAGGCACGGGGAAAGTAACCCATCGAAATTCTTCTGGCATCGAAATACCACAGGGGGCGCCAGCCACTTCAAGAGCGGTGTCATACATGATCGTGTATTTGCGCAGAGTTGTATATGACAGACCTATGTTTATCATGACGATTGTTCCTGTGGGGTGGGGTAATTGTCTGGGGGTCTTTTTCAGTACGCCTATAACTTGTATCCCCCACTTTTTAAAAAAAAAAATTCTTTGCGGGTAGTTTTTTTTTTATGTTTCTGTCTTTGACTCAGCCTCTCCATTTAATTTGTGTTTAAAAAAAAAAAAAAAAAAGCAACAAACTTTCGTTCCTTTATTTTTCCTCATCTGAATTTGTTTTCCCAGATTTCTAGCAACTCTATTCAAGGAAATTAAAACAAAATAGAAGGAAATTGTTTTTGGTTCTGTCGGCGTTCCAGTTCAAGGGAACCCAGAGAATAAGTCCAGGAATCTGCTGTGTTTGTACTTTTATCCCTGCTGTGCGCGCGCGCGTCTGTGTGTGTGTGTGTGTGTGTGTGTGCGCGTGGTGGTGGTGGTTGGGGGATTGGGTTTATCATGTAAGGCAGCCGTATACCACTGTCAGGTGCCGTGGAAATGGTCGACATCTTCGATGAAGCTTATCACTTAAAGCATGCACATCAAAAGATGCCTTTCTCTAGCTTCATGTGCAGCGCAGCACTGTTTATGTCCTTAATTATTTATCTATTTTTACTTTATAAATATCAGCTTGTGAAAGTAACCGGAGTGAGTTCATACACACCCGGTGACCGACATGCGTCTTTGTGCCTATATCAATCTAAAGTATTCTAAGTTTAGTTGGAGTGAATTTATAGTATCAGGTGACGGACACGTATTTTTGTAGCCCAAATTAGTTAAAAAATGGTTTTTTGCTGTTTCCAAGTATACCGTTTTTTTTGTTTTTTGTTCATTTGTTAGAGCGAATCAATATTTTAGCAAAGCACGGATTTTCTGTGAAAACCTAGGCTTTCTTACGCGGAAAATTCACACACACACGCGCGCACGCGTGCGCGCCCACGCACGCACGCGTTCGGCTCGCACACGCACTCGTCCCCTTATACTCTCAATTGCCACCACCATGTAAGGAGAGGGAGAAAATGTCTCATAAAGAAGCTGGAGATAGGGAAACTACAAAAATACTTCACTGTCGGTCGTGTTAGGCAGGCAACAGAGGTCGGACACCGGACATGCAGAGCGATACTGTGGTGTCTGTTGTGTAACCAATAATATGAAGTTGCTATGTTGGTGGTGCATGGGAACAAAGAAAAAAGGATAAATAAAAAAAAAAAAAGAGAGAAAAGAAACAAAAAAAAACCAAAAAGAGGCTGAACAAAATTCTTAAAGATTTTCTTTTAGACCTGTCATCATCCTTTAGGGTGATATTCATCTTGTTTGCATTCGAGGTAAAGCGGATTTTAAACGGAAAGCAGCGGATTTAGAAACACATCTCTTTTCCCTTAACGTCTCTTCTCTTCAAAAAAAAACAATATCAAGATTACGTTGGAGTCTGTAATCCGTCCAACTTTGTAAAATCAATTCCGTGCGACTGGGCCACAAGGCCTATCCAGCACACCTGTGGAAAGGCGATAAGAACTTAAGATAATCTAAAAAGAAATCTGTACACCGCTGCGGATAATCTTCAACCCCACTGGTATATAAAGGACGATTTCGGGTAAGCCAGTCAGTCACTCCAGGACACGTTTGTCACCAACTTCACCCAAGAAGTCGCGAGTGTTCTACATCTTGATTGAGTCACCACGTGTCATCATTCAAAATCAAAGACATTTAACCTGGTATCTTCACTGGTGAGTACAGTGGCTTGTGAGTGCATACCTGTCTTAGTTTTCTCTTCTGTTCTTTCTTGGTACTTACAACATTCGCTTTGGATTTATAGGCCCTGTTCTTTCTTCGGTTTATCATGAAAGGAAAAGATACACCGAAAGTGCGAAAAAGAGAGAAAGGGTTGTTATCTTTTAATTTCATGATAACCCGAAGAAAGAACAAAGACTATGACCTTCATGACATGGTGGTGAAATTGGCATTAATCAGCCATTGGAAAAATGGTCAAAAACATTTGTGATCTGTAAAAGGTTGAAAGTTATTTGTACGAAAACTTTTTTTCGGACTTCCTTTTCAAATGAGAGATATTCAAACAATTGAAGCCGCATTTCTACTATATTCTGAAAAAGTAATGGGCGAGCGGTTGATACACAGGGAATCGAACGGTACTCCTAGGCTAATAACGAGACTGGCTGAAATACCCAAACCGAACCGAAATCGACTTAAATGGCGAAAAATGATCATCGCACAATTTCTGCACAAATGATCAGGGGGATAAACCCACCAAGCTACTTTCTTCAGTCCGTGAGATTCTAGTTTTTAGGCCTAATGACCGTTTAGACTTAAGATCATGCTACTGAATACATTAATCAGTGATGGGGAAAAATCGTCAAAAAAAACCCCCTGAGTCGTAGAGTTTGGAAGTTATTTGTATAAAAAACTTTTTTCCTGACTTTTTTTTTTAAACTGAAAAATATTAAAACAATGATTCCGCATTTCTGCTATAAT
>JADBJO010000626.1:47241-54741 GCA_016801955.1 Conus betulinus | reverse complement strand
GAAAAAAGAAAGTTACCAGTATTTAATAATTATACTGCATGCACCTATTAAACTCCCTCTCTCTCTCTCTCTCTATATATATATATTATATATATATATGATTACACATTGGTACAAACATTAATTTGACTAAAAACCTATGAACAGTGGGGCTGCTCACATATCTTGACCTGAACAGTACCCCTTTTATTTATTTATTTATTTATTTATTTTTTGTTTTTCGCCAGATGTGCTCTTCTCTTTTTCATGTTCCATATCGTCTTCTGTACTTTTGTTATTTTCTGTGACATGCATATGTGCCGGCATAAATGTTTTACAGATTTCAGTTCACAACTAGCAGGTAAAAAAAAGTTCATTACACACACAAGCTGTAGTTTTCTATCTTTTTACACACAAACTGCAGTTTTCTATCTTTCTGTAGTTTATAATTTTTTTCTTTAATTCATTGCTGTCGTTATCGTAAAAATTAAAAATTCCCTTTACTTGAATAGTAATGGTGTAACAACGAACGAATGAACGATGCATTCGGATAAATTCTAAACTCATGTGTCATTCGATCGTATCAATAAAAACTGTTATAATCCGTAACGCCTTCTTTTATGCCGAAGATATTTGTAAACATAAAGCGGTGCATATTTTCTAATGGACGTTACCTTTCCAAAACCCCATTTCAGATTCATTTCAGTGTGCAAGTCGTCAAAGATGGCCGCTCGTGACCAGTGGATGATGGAGGCAGTAGAAGTGTGTGGAAGGCATGCTGTCAGTGGCACTGAGCGGAGACTCTCCCATACTGATCAGCATGTCCACTGTAATGCATCACCTGCCGTCAGCATCTCGGGCCAAAGTGTGCCGTCTTTTGGATGACTGCCTCTTCCGCCGCCCCAGCGACCCTCCCATCCCAGTAAGAGAGCGGGTTGTAGCAGAGTCCACTTGGTGCTGCGCTCCGAGGCCTCGACACCTGCACCCAGTTTGCCCGACAGGTTCTTGAGAGGCCTGTTCATGTACCTGGCGGTCCAAAACAGTTGGTCGCGCCTCAGTAAACTAGTTGCCCGCTCACAGCGCTCTCCTCCAGAAGTTCTTCGGTGGTTCGCCAGGAATCGTCTGAGCGATGAAGCTCAGGCTGTATTTGGCGTGCTGCTGAAGAACTGCTCAACGGTTCCCGAGTCCTTGCTGAGGGACGTTATGAACACTGTGACCTCACGAGGACTGGTGCCCCAGTACAAGCTGTTGATATCAGCGAGAACGACGTCATCCGACAGTGCCGGTCTATTGTAGGCGGGTATGACCGGGCAGGCTTTCCCAGCGGGAGCCTGGTGAACATTGTCAGGCAGACCTGTCTGTCCAGGCTGACCGCTGAAAGATTCCCAGGCAAGGCCCTGGACTACAACAGATGCCCTGGCCTTAGCCAGTGAAGCGGGTCTACTGACGATGCCCCGTCAGCCCGACAACACCGGGCACGGGAGTCGCCCCACTCTCATCAGCCTGGCAGTCCAGTTTAAGCAGCCGGACGTCGTTCGCGTACTGTTCACCGCCGGAGCAACCACCAATCGCCAACTCTTCCAGATGGCTCGCCATACCGCGCAGGCAGAAAGATCAGAGGCCGATGGCACAGGTGAGGGTGGTCAGCATCAACCGCCAGCCGGTGCTGGTTTCCGGTCTTTCCCTGATGTGGACGCTGCCAGAGACATCAGGTTGTTCCTCGCGGACGCTGCGTCACAGCCGCGTTCGCTATACAGCCTGTGTATTCTGGAGGCGAGCAGACTCGTCGGCTTTGGCAGCGAGAGGGAGAGCAACATCCAGCGACTGGAAATAGCAGATGGCGTGAAAGCCGAGCTAAAATTTAAAGGGATCGGAAGGTTGCTGGCACCAAAGGGAGGTAATTGAAGCATACAGACATAGTCTGATGAAATACGGTAAATAATCTCTTCGTCTGTTTTTTTTTTCTTTTTTTTTTTTGTTTGGTTTCATTTCGTTTTGTTTGTCTTTTGGGTCATTTCTATGAAAAATTTATGATAAAACGGACTTAGAGTCGCATTCGAACTGGGAGTGGAGGTCTTAACGTTCGCCAGAAACGAGCATAAATCCATTGAAAGCGATGCTCATTTTACGCGTTTATGCGAACCGATTATCTGCCCAGCCTTTTGGAAGTTTTTTTTTTTTTTTTTTTTTAAACTTTTTTTCTGTTACTCTCCGACTCTTTTAGATAACATTTTTGCCTTTCGTTATTTTCGACTATCCTGTTTTTTGTTTTGGAAACTCTTTACACTTAACTGCTGTCACAATTTACAATATGCCAGCTGTTTTGTCGTTATCTGCGGACTAAATGGCGAAAAATTATACACATTGTCCTGGATGGAAATCGGCTATTCAGTCTACAGTGTCTGTATACCCCGTAGTGCTTTTACCATACAAATATTTTTGTTGTTATGCTTATAATTATTTTTATTAACTGTAACGATTAAAAAAAAAAAAAAAAAGGTCGAAAAATTCAAATGGAACGGCAGACGATCCCAGCACGACCTTGTATCCGCCATAGGGACGATCGATTGCTGAAGAACTGAGCTAATCGGAATGTAATCTTTTCAGGATCCGACCTGTTTAAGGATACTCCCCCCACCCCCTTTACGAGTTTGACAGTCCTCAAAAGCCTGCGTGTGCTCCACTTTACTATTATAAACCGAGCTTGGATACCATAAACTATAAGCAGATTTGAGGGCTAATTTACGATTTTAACTGTATGTTCATTTCGTACTGACCTCAACGGAGCTGCTTACCCAGTCGGCACGTTTCGTCCTAGGCAGTTTATTTGTGCACCGTCATACTGTGCCCAGATACTAAAGAAATGCACGTCGCACATCAGTAGACTTGTTTCGAAACCAGCTTTTAAACTGTTGCCGTACTATTCAACTCGATTTATTCGGTTCGATAAACTGTGGAGTTTTGTAATGTCTTACCATTATCCTTTGAACCTACATATTATGCATTTACAATGCGGAAAGGATGGGCGGATGGAACCTTAGCTCTGATCCCCCCCCCCTCCACCCCCATTGTTTTTTCTCCTCATATCCTTTGTCTCCATACCGTTTTGTTTCATTTTGGCCGTGCTATAATCATGTGTGCTTTTTGTGATAGTGTGTGTGTGTGTGTGTGTGTGTGTGTGTGTGTGTGTGTGTGTGTGTGTGTGTGTGTGTGTGTGTGTGTGCATGCAAGGTTTTGTGCAAGAACGTGCATGTCTGCAGCAGTGTATACAGTGAGTGTGTATGAGAGTGTGTGTGTGTGTGTGTGTGTGTGTGTGTGTGTGTGTGTGAAGAAAGCGAGCGAGCGCGCTCGAGAGAGAGAGAGAGAGAGAGAGAGAGAGAGAGAGAGAGAGAGAGAGAGAGAGAGAGAGAGAATGTGTCACTATGTCTGCGCGAGTGTGTGTCTCTCTGTTGACAAACTTGCAAGACACATCCCCATGCTGCGATAAAGATTGCACATAGGCTTCAATCGCACATCCCCTTGACGTAATAAATCTTGTATATAGGCCTGAATTACATGCCCCCATATTGTTCTGTAATATGTTCTATAGGTCTGAATTACTGCCGCTGAAGAACTGCTCAACGCTTCCCGAGTCTTTGCTGAGGGACGTTATGAACAGTGCGACCTCACGAGGACTGGTGCCCCAGTACAAGCTGTTGATATACAGCGAGAACGACGTCATCCGACAGTGCCGGTCTATTGTAGGCGGTATATGACCGGGCAGGCTTTCCCAGCGGGAGCCTGGTGAACATTGTCAGGCAGACCTGTCTGTCCAGGCTGATCCCTGAAAGATTCCCAGGCAAGGCCCTGGACTACAACAGATGCCTGGCCTTAGCCAGTGAAGCGGGTCTACTGACGATGCCCCCGTCAGCCCGACAACACCGTGCGCGGGAGTCGCCCCACTCTGATCAGCCTGACAGTCCAGTTCAAGCAGCCGGACGTCGTTCGTTTACTGTTCACCGCCGGAGCGACCACCAACCGCCAACTCTTCCAGATGGCTCGCCATACCGCGCAGGCAGAAAGATCAGAGGCCGATGGCACAGGTGAGGGTGGTCAGCATCAACCGCCAGCCGGTGCAGGTTTCCGGTCTTTCCCTGATGTGGACGCTGCCAGAGACATCAGGTTGTTCCTCGCGGACGCTGCGTCACAGCCGCGTTCGCTATACAGCCTGTGTATTCTGGAGGGCGAGAGCAGACTCGTCGGCTTTGGCAGCGAGAGGGAGAGCAACATCCAGCGACTGGAAATAGCAGATGGCGTGAAAGCCGAGCTAAAATTTAAAGGGATCGGAAGGTTGCTGGCACCAAAGGGAGGTAATTGAAGCATACAGACATAGTCTGATGAAATACGGTAAATAATCTCTTCGTCTGTTTTTTTTTTTTTTTTTTTTTTGTTTTGGTTTCATTTCGTTTTGTTTGTCTTTTGGGTCATTTCTATGAAAAATTTATGATAAAACGGACTTAGAGTCGCATTCGAACTGGGAGTGGAGGTCTTAAACGTTCGCCAGAAACGAGCATAAATCCATTGAAAGCGATGCTCATTTTACGCGTTTTATGCGAACCGATTATCTGCCCAGCCTTTTGGAATTTTTTTTTTTTTTTTTTTTTTTTTTTTTTAACTTTTTTTCTGTTACTCTCCGACTCTTTTAAGATAACATTTTGCCTTTCGTTATTTTCGACTATCCTGTTTTTGTTTTGGAAACTCTTTACACTTAACTGCTGTCACAATTTACAATATGCCAGCTGTTTTGTCGTTATCTGCGGACTAAATGCGAAAAATTATACACATTGTCCTGGATGGAAATCGGCTATTCAGTCTACAGTGTCTGTATACCCCGTAGTGCTTTTACCATACAAACATTTTTGTTGTTATGCTTATAATTATTTTCATAACTTGTAACGATTAAAAAAAAAAAAAAAGGTCGAAAAATTCAAATGGAATGGCAGACGACGATCCCAGCACGACCTTGTATCCGCCATAGGGACGATCGATTGCTGAAGAACTGAGCTAATCGGAATGTAATCTTTTCAGGATCCGACCTGTTTAAGGATACTCCCCCCACCCCCTTTACGAGTTTGACAGTCCTCAAAAGCCTGCGTGTGCTCCACTTTACTATTATAAACCGAGCTTGGATACCATAAACTATAAGCAGATTTGAGGGCTAATTTACGATTTTAACTGTATGTTCATTTTCGTACTGACCTCAACGGAGCTGCTTACCCAGTCGGCACGTTTCGTCCTAGGCAGTTTATTTGTGCACCGTCATACTGTGCCCAGATACTAAAGAAATGCACGTCGCACATCAGTAGACTTGTTTCGAAACCAGCTTTTAAACTGTTGCCGTACTATTCAACTCGATTTATTCGGTTCGATAAAATGTGGAGTTTTGTAATGTCTTACCATTATCCTTTGAGCCTACATATTATGCATTTACAATGCGGAAAGGATGGGCGGATGGAACCTTAGCTCTGATCCCCCCCCCCCCCACACCCCCATTGTTTTTCTCCTCATATCCTTTGTCTCCATACCGTTTTGTTTCATTTTGGCCGGTGCTATAATCATGTGTGCTTTTTGTGATAGTGTGTGTGTGTGTGTGTGTGTGTGTGTGTGTGTGTGTGTGTGTGTGGTGTGTGTGTGTGTGTGTGTGTGCATGCAAGGTTTTGGTTTTGTGCAAGAACGTGCATGTCTGCAGCAGTGTATACAGTGAGTGTGTATGAGTGTGTGTGTGTGTGTGTGTGTGTGTGTGTGTGTGTGTGTGTGTGTGAAAGCGAGCGAGCGCGCTCGAGAGAGAGAGAGAGAGAGAGAGAGAGAGAGAGAGAGAGAGAGAGAGAGAGAGAGAGAGAGAGAGAGAGAGAGAGATGTGTCACTATGTCTGCGTGAGTGTGTGTCTCTCTGTTGACAAACTTGCAATACATCCCCATGCTGCGATATAAAGATTGCACATAGGCTTCAATCGCACATCCCCCCCTTGACGTAATAAATCTTGTATATAGGCCTGAATTACATGCCCCCATATTGTTCTGTAATATTGTTCTATAGGTCTGAATTACTGCCGCTGAAGAACTGCTCAACGCTTCCCGAGTCTTTGCTGAGGGACGTTATGAACAGTGCGACCTCACGAGGACTGGTGCCCCAGTACAAGCTGTTGATATGCAGCAAGAACGACGTCATCCGACAGTGCCGGTCTATTGTAGGCGGGTATGACCGGGCAGGCTTTCCCAGCGGGAGCCTGGTGAACATTGTCAGGCAGACCTGTCTGTCCAGGCTGACCGCTGAAAGATTCCCAGGCAAGGCCCTGGACTACAACAGATGCCTGGCCTTAGCCTGTGAAGCGGGTCTACTGACGATGCCCCGTCAGCCCGACAACACCGTGCGCGGGAGTCGCCCCACTCTGATCAGCCTGACAGTCCAGTTCAAGCAGCCGGACGTCGTTCGTTTACTGTTCACCGCCGGAGCGACCACCAACCGCCAACTCCTCCAGATGGCTCGCCATATACCGCGCAGGCAGAAAGATCAGAGGCCGATGGCACAGGTGAGGGTGGTCAGCATCAACCGCCAGCCCGTGCGGGTTTCCGGTCTTTCCCTGATGTGGACGCTGCCAGAGACATCAGGTTGTTCCTCGCGGACGCTGCGTCACAGCCGCGTTCGCTATACAGCCTGTGTATTCTGGAGGCGAGCAGACTCGTCGGCGGCTTTGGCAGTGAGAGGGAGAGCAACATCCAGCGACTGGAAATAGCAGATGGCGTGAAAGCCGAGCTGAAATTTAAAGGAATTGGAAAGTTACTGGCACCAAAGAGAGATAAATGAAGCATTACATACATAGTCTCTGTTGAAATACGGTGACGAAGAATCTCCTCCTTTTTGTTTTGTTTTGTTTTGATTCGTTTTGTTTTGTGTCTATTGGGCTATAAAGGTTTGAATTTCACGCCTCAAGTTGTTATATTGTATACAGGCTTGATGACACTCCCCAGTGCTGTGATAAAGATTGTGTAAAGGCTTGAATGACGCCCCAAAATGTAATATTGTATGTAGGCTTGAATGACGCCCCAAAATGTAATATTGTATATAGGCTTGAATGACGCCCCAAAATGTAATATTGTATGTAGGCTTGAATGACGCCCCAAAATATAATATTGTATGTAGGCTTGAATGACGCCCCAAAATATAATATTGTATTTAGGCTTGAATGACGCCCCAAAAATATAATATTGTATGTAGGCTTGAATGACGCCCCAAAATGTAATATTGTATATAGGCTTGAATGACGCCCCAAAAAATGTATATTGTATATAGGCTTGAATTACAGGTCCCCCTGCTGTAATAAAGATTGTACATAGGGTTCAAATGCATGCCTTGCGCTATAATCATGTGTGTTTTTTTTTGTGATAAGTGTGTGTATGTGCATGCAAAGTTTTGTGTAAGAACGTGCATGTCTGCAGCAGTGTATACAAGGAGTGTGTGTGTGTGTGTGTGTGTGTGTGTGTG
>JADBJO010000626.1:39741-42241 GCA_016801955.1 Conus betulinus | reverse complement strand
CGCTGTACACCAGCAAATGACTTCCCAGATGCATAAAGGGCAAAATCATCAACAAAAAGAGAGCAGTCTGAACCTTGGTTGACAAAATTGACAATTTCATTTATTTTTTATACTAAACAGGGCAGGGGAAAGGATACTACCATGTGGAACATCATCCATTTCCTGCTCATGAATTTCTGATAATGTTGTCCCCACACGGACCTGAAAGGATCTGTCCGCCAAAAACTGTTCTATGAACACTGGGAGATTGCCACGGAACCATCCGATGGAGGTCTGACAGGATTCCATACTTCCACGTCGTGTCATAGGCTTTCTCTATGTCGAAAAAAATGGCAACAACATGTTTGTTTTTTGCTCTAAAAAAGAGTTTCGAATGGTGGTTTCCAATCTGATTAAATGGTCCAAGGTAGAGTGACGCTTTCTAAAACCACACTGTTCCATGGCTAAAAGCCCATCAGTTTCCAATTTCCACATGAGCCTACCATTTACCATATTTTCCATCACCTTACAAACACAACTTGTGAAGCTATTGGACGATAGTTGGTTGGGTTTGAATGATCTTTCCCTGGCGTCGGAATGGGAACAATTACGGCCCTTTTCCATGAAGCTGGGAAAGACCCAGACGTCCAGACATGGTTATAAACTTGAAGCAGAATGTTAAGACCTGAGTCAGGAAGGTGTTTTAAGAGTTGATAATGTATTTCATCAAGACCAGGAGCAGAATCGTGACACGCCTGCAAGGCAGACTTCAGTTCATTTAGATTAAAGGGCAAGTTGTACTCTTCTTGATTTGTGTGAGGAAAAGTCAAGCTTTTTCTTCTGCTTGCGTTTTTGATCTTTAAAAACGCGGCAGATTTTTGACTAGAGGAAGAGTTGGTTTCTATGGTGGAAGCTAGCAAGTTAGCCACAGCTTGTTTGTCAGTGATGAGTGTATCATCAAGTTTTAAATGGTGGATTGAAGGGCAGCTGTTCTTGCCCCTAATTTTTTTTTTTTACAACTCTCCAGATTTTTTTTCTTGGAAATGTTTGAAGTAAGCGAAAGGCAGAAATTTCTCCAAGATACTCTCTACTTCCTCTACAAACAAACCTCGCCTTTGCTTTTTTTTTTCTTCTGATAAGATTGAACATTCGGGGCCACAGGATGCTGAAAGACTAAACGTTGGGACCTCTTGCGAACGTTGCAAGCATTCTTACAATCCTGGGTGTACCATGGCGTACCAGGTAGTTGTGGACCTGGTTTTGTGAGTGGGATGGTATCTCTCGCACATGATAACAAAATATTTGTAAAGGACTCCGCTGGGTCTTCTGATCGGAAAACGATTTCAGCATCTAGCTTATATCAGTTATGGCTGAACGAACGAATCCCAGTTAGCCCTATTAAAGCAAAAATACTGAGGAAAGGAAACAGGTTCCTTCAAAATTGGAGAAAGTATTACAGGGAAATGGTCGCGCTCCCGTGCAGATCATCGTGAACTGACCAATCATAGTCTAGAACCAATGAAGGATCACACACTGACAAATCCAAACACGAAAGAGAGTACCATTTGAAGAATGCATGTATGTTGGTGATTTGTCATTTAGACAACACAAGTCCAGTACATTAAAGATCTCTTCCAGCATGAGACCCCGAGGTGAGGAATATGAGCTACCCCAAAGGGGAAATGCCCGTTGAAGTCTCCCAAAATGAAAAAAAGGACGCGGAAGCTGATCTATTAGATCAATGACTTGTTGCTTGGATATTGTTCCAGAAGGAGGACAATAAATTGAACAAAGAGTTATTGTTTTATTAAAAGTAATCCCGGCTGCAACAGCTTGTAATGGGTATTTAAGTTTAACTTTGCTGAATAATAAAGATCTGTGAATAAGAAGGGAACACCCCCAGTGACACTATGGCCAGTATCTGTAGGTAAAGCAGGAAGACCTACTGAACTAAAGCCTGCCAATGAAAAATGTTTTCCTGGTCTCAGCAATGTTTCCTGCGGCGCAACAACACTAGGTTTGAGGCCAAAACACAACCGCTGGAGTTCCTCATATATGGGGCATTAATGCCTCTTATATTCCACTAAATAAGGGCCATGACAATAAAAAAAGAAAATTAGAGGGGGGGGGGGGGGGGGGGGGGAGGGGAGTAGGAGTAAGCGTTATGCAAGCATCCAAGGGGCGAAAGTAGAATCTTGTATGTGCTCTTTAGGAATTCTTAGTTATATCCGATTCAGACTTACCCATATTAAGGACATTCATAGCTACACATGCATCAACCGCCATTCATAAACGCAAAATGAGCAGCAGGGTTCAAAGGCATAAAAGCAACAGACAAACCAGTAATCGCACTAGAGTAAGTACGAAATTTTGCCTATTTTTTCGAGGGGAGAGAGAGAGAGAGAGAGAGAGAGAGAGAGAGAGAGAGAGAGAGAGAGAGAGAGAGAGAGAGAGAGAGAGAGAGACCGACCGACCGACCGACCGACCGACAGACAGCCTGACAGACAGACGCAGACTGCGA
>JADBJO010000626.1:5000-7500 GCA_016801955.1 Conus betulinus | reverse complement strand
TGCACAACAAGGATACTCAGTATACCAGGTGATCACTAAGGAAACACCTCAGGACTAATACACTTTCCTGGGGCATCTCCTCTGGCACCACTTTTCTCAACCTTTGTTCCAGACACCTGACAGTGGGAATCAGAGCAGCCATGCGTCCTACAGGAAGGGCAGTGACTTTGTGCTCCAAGCACCACAGCTCTGTGGTGTCCACATTGACAAGCACCCTAAAGGAGTGCCCCATGAAGCTGATGTGACCACACATCATACTCATGGAAAAATGCGGATCCACCCGGACCTCGTGATGTGGATACAGCACACTTGAAACACACCTCTTGCTGTGTTTCCAGTTACGCAAACGACATGTTCCTTACCCATACAAAGTTCAACAACATAGCGACCTGCACATCTTCAGCCTTGTCAGCAACAAAATGATGCACATGAATAGTATATGAACCTACAAGCAATTAAAGCCAAACCACCATCATCGCTCTAGACAAGACCTCCCGTCCCTACGACCCACCATCCAAGATGACAACCACCTGAGCATCGAAGCGTTTGAACATCCCCTGCTGTATCCCACAGACAGATACAATCAAAGAAGGCACCGAACACCTTGGTTCCTGCTTCCAGAAGGTCCCCACCATTCCACGACGGACTGTGAATCAGAAGAATGTAGAGGTCTCAGCAAAACACGCCAACGACTAACTGAAAACCAAACTCCTCACATACTCGAAGAAAAAAGTCACTGCCTGATAGCACCCCAGGACAGATCTGCCACAGATCTCAGCACCACAGCAAGTGACAGCCCAGGAGACACGCCGGAAACGGGCACACAGCCCAGGGATAAACCAGGAACGGGCCCACAGCCCAGGGGACACACTAGGAATGCGTCCACAGCCCTGGAACACGCCAGGAACGGGTCCGCAGCTCAGAGGATACACCGGGAACGGGACCACAGCCCAACAGACACACACCAGAACGGGCCCACAGCCCAGGGAATACACCGGAAATGGGACCCCCAGCCCATAGGACACAACAAGAGCGGGTCCACAGCCCAGGAAACAAAACAGGAACGGTTCACAACCCAGGGGACACACCAGGAACAGGCCCAGAGCCCAGAGACACACAACGGAACGGACCACAGCCAGAACACACCAGGAACGGGCCCAAAGCCAAGGGGACACACCAAAAACGGGACCACACATCCCAGGGGACACACTGGGAACGGACAATAGCCCAGGGGACACACCAAGAACGGGCCCGGAGCCCAGGGGACCCACCGGGAACGGGACCACAGCTAAGGCGGCGACACCACCAGGAATGAGACGACAGCCCAGAGGTGACTCCAAGAACAGGTCTAAAGGGCAGGGGATACATGAAAACACACCGGAATGGGTCCACAGCCCTGGCGATACACCAGGAACGGGCCCACAACCCAGAGGACACACGGGGAACGGATCCACAGCCCAGGCGAGACACCAGGAATGGGCCCAGACCAGGGGACACACCGGGAACGGGCCCACAGCGCACGGGACACACGAGGAACGGGCCCGCGGCCCAGGGGACACTCCGGGAACGGGTCCATAGCCCATGGGACACCAGGAACAGGGCCTAAAGACAACGTACACACACAGGAACGGGACTCCAGGGACACACCAGGAACGTGACCACAGCCCAGGGGACACACCCATAACGGGACCACAGCCAAGGAGACACACCAGGAACGAAACCACACAGCCCAGGGGACACACCAGGAACGGGAACGCGGCCCAGGGACCCACCAGGAACGGGCCCACAGCCCAGGGGACACACCAGGAACGTGACCACAGCCAAGGGGACACCCCGGAAAACGGGGTCCACAGCCCAGGGGACACACCAGGAAGGGGACCAAAGCCCAGGGCACACACCAGGAACTGGACTGCAGCTCAGGGGATACCCCTGGAACGGGCCCGCAACCCTGGGGACACACCAGGAACGGGCCCGCGGCCCAGGGGACACCCTGGGAACGGGTCCACAGCCTAGGCACCACACCAGGAACAGCCCCCACTCCAGGGGACACACACCAAGAACATGCCCACAGCCTCGGGACACACACCAGGAATGGGCCCACAGCCCAGGGGACACCCCCGTGAACAGGCCCACAGCCCAGGGGACACCAGTGAACAGGCCTACAGCCCAGGGGACACACCAGGAACGGACCCCCAGCCCAAGGGACACACCGGGAACGGGCCCACATCCCAGGGGGACACACCAGGACGAAATTCCCTATAGGCCTGAGGTCCTGTTCCCTGGGGGACAACGAAACGGAAAGCAGCCCGAGGACACACCGGGAATGGGACCGCAGCCGAAGCAACACCCAGGAACGCGCCCACAGCCAAGGGAACACACCAGGAACGTGCCCACAGCCAGGGGAACACACCAGGAAATAGCACCACAGCGCAGGACATACACCAGGAACGCGCCCACAGCCCAGGGGACACACCAGGAACGTGCCCACAGCCCAGGGGAC
>JADBJO010000625.1:615000-618273 GCA_016801955.1 Conus betulinus | reverse complement strand
TCTCTTCCTCCTATCTAAAATTGTTCGGTAACTAATTTTGTTGCTGGTCGTTCTATTCCCTTTTAGTGATGCTGTCACAGAGAGAGAGAGATAGATAGAGAGAGAGAGAGAGAGTCAGACAGACAGACAGACAGGCTGGCAGGCAGACAGACAGACAGACAGATGGACGGACAGACCGACCGACCGACCGACCGACAGACAGAGAGAGCTGATTAGAAGGCAAACAGTAACTACTTGTCCATTATTCTGGCGATTTCTCATACACATCACCCAATTATTCCAGTGCCCCCTCCCAACCCCCCCACCCCTCAACCTCCTTCCACTCCCCCACCCCTCAGCCCACAAGTCACCCTCCTCCCCCACTCTTCCATGCCTATCACCACCACGCCACACCGTCTCCCGTCCAGTCCATCTCTGTTATATTCTTCATTCTTTGGAGTTTTTCTCGCTACCAAGTCTTGAATTAGCCACACTGCCGCAGTCTTGGAGACGGAGTATTTCATCAATGTTAGTGCAGATTATCGTTCTTTTCTTTCTTGTTTTCCTGTGTTTTTCTGTGTTTATCCCGGAAGCCCCGTTGTCATTGTTTTGTTTGTGGAGAAATACATAGAGTCTGTCCCAAAAACACCGCTACTTTCGGATTTCTTCGACTGGACAGTGACAGTGATTAACACTCATTATTCTTGGAGCTATTGTGGATCTTCTTCTTTTCTTTCTTCATATTTCTTTCTTCTGGTTTTCTTCCTTCTTCTCTTCTTCTTCTTTCTTTTTTTCTTTCTTCTTCTTCTTCTTCTTCTTTTCTTCTTCTTCTTCTTCTTCTGCTCTTCTCCTTCTTTTTCTTCTTCTTTGTTCTTTCTCCTTCTTCTCCTCTCTCCTCCCTCCTTCTCCGTGCTCTTTTTCTTGTCGCTCTCCCCTCCTCCTCCCCCTCCGACCCTCCTTCTCCCCCTTCTGCTCCTCCTCCTTCCCCCCCCCCCCCCCCCCCACCCCCCCCCCCCCCTCCCCCCCCCCCCCCCCCCCCCCCCCCCCCCCCCATCCCCTCCTGCAAGCGCATAAATAAGCCTGCACCCCACCGGGCATACACATACACGTGCAAGGACGGACGCACGCTCACACATATACCACCTCCCCCCCACACACACTCACTCACTCACTCACTCACCACACACACACACACACACACACACACACACACACACACACACACACACGCACACACACAAACACACACCCGTCTAATGTCACTATGTGGATAGACGTTAAATTGACAAAAGACAACAACAACACACACACACACACACACACACACACACACACACCACACACACACACACACATTTTATCACATACAAACTATTCTAACAAAGGTAAGAAAACTTTAAATTTCTTGAAAATGGTGAGTCAACAATCCTGGGGGTAAAGACAGTAAAGTATTACACACTTTAGCTACTGCGCTTGTACGATCAAAACTATCCTATACCCAGGAGACAATTTTTTTTTTTCAGCCCCAAAATATTTAATTAAAAAGTTGCAGAGTGTCGATAGTAAAGCTTACAATATAGCTCTTGGTGTCCCGGTTCATGCATCAACTTTAAAAACTTATGTGAGATCAGAATATTGCCTTTTGAAGAAAATATAAAACTTGCATCTGCAAAATATGTTTTAAGAAGTCATACACTACAAATCTTAATACCAGTGAAACTGAATTAAAATCAGAAATAGATTTTTCTAAACGGGCACAAAAAATTGATTCTCTAAAATCGATAGCCTCATACACATCTGACTTATTTACAAAAGCAGGCTCTGCACCTCAAAACGTAGCTCCTCGGGTGTCTTTTAGCACTATCCCGGAATGGGAACTTAGTAGAGCAAATTATGACATAGACTATACAAGTTTAAGAAAAAGTCATGGACCCTTGTTGCCAACTATGTTAAGTCACATATGAATGAAACTTATATAAATCACCTTAAATCTATACAGATGGTTCTGTACTAAACAATCATTTGTCTGATTCAGCATTCATAATTCCATCCTTAAAAATAGAGAAAGGTTTACCACCTTGGTAACAATATTTCCATATTTACTGCGGAACTTGTTGCCATTATTATGGCATTAAACTTTCTTCTTGATTTTCGATTTCCTGTATTTCAAATACTACTTTGTGTTGATTCAAAATCAGTCCTACAAGCTCTAAATTTTCGAACACAAGTGTGAGAGCAGAACTTATATCAGAAGTGTGCCACTTAATTTTTTTTTTGCATTTACGTGGTTTCTTATGTCGATTTTTGTTGGGTTCCATCTCACTGTGTGGATTATCTGCGAATGAAAGGGTAGACAAATTAGCCAAAAACGCTGCTATCACTGAAACTGATTAACAAAGATATACATTCCTTTATCCTTACATGAGAGTTGTAGCTTTTAAAAGACGCAGCCTGGAACTCTATTTCAAAGAAGGAAAAAGGCACCAAAAACAAAAAGGGGATATTATTTAACAAAATATCAGACAATAAAACAGGTATCAAGAATCTCTACCAAGAGAGGATTTTAAAAAAAACTTAATTTTTAGATTGAGGCTTAATGCCTTTTAAACCAAATTCTGTAAATATGTGACTTGTATTTGTGGCCAGCAAATCACTCCGTTCCATCTACGTTTTGTGCAATAGAATAAACCCTATTTACCTGCTTGGTTGTTTGAACACTGAACCGTCGATGTCAGTCTTTGAAGACGTCATCTCTAACGAATCGAACATTTTTGAAGTTGTTCAAGGACTGATCAAGAGCCCAATTGGACATTTACTTTAACGTCTTTGTTATTTTCTTAATCTTAATGTTAGTTGCTTATTTAGTGTTTTTCTTTTAAAGTAATGTGGTTAATTCTTTTTTTCTTTTTTTTTCAAAATCTAGGCCTAATTGCATTATACATACCCTACGTACGCCCCAAATCAACACGAACCGTTTGCATGCATGCATACACCCCAAAACATCACATGCACACACATATAACACTTACATACTATCTAAGATCACTGTTAGGTGGATAGACGTTAAATTAAAGAACGAACGAACACACACACACACACACACACACACACACACACACACACACACACACACACACACACAAACACCACCACCATCACCACCACCAACACTAAACTCTTATGCGCATGGGAATCTATGGTGATAGTGAACAAGCTTTTGAAATTAAAAAAAAAGAAGAAGAAAAAACATAACTTACATCGCAAGGAATGCATTGAACCAAAATGCAGCCAAAG
>JADBJO010000625.1:610000-612500 GCA_016801955.1 Conus betulinus | reverse complement strand
TCCACAGAGTAGTGTTTCCCTACTTGTCGCACTTTGAGAGAGAGAGAGAGAGAGAGAGAGAGAGAGAGAGATGAGGGGGGGACGGGAGGAGGGAGAAGGAGAGAGAGAGAGACAGAGAGAGAGGAGAGAGAGAGAGACCGACAAGAGACATACAGACAGAACAGACATGGGGACGACAAACAGGTGGGACAGGGAGAAAAGGGGGGTGGGGGGGGGGGGGGGGGGCGCTTTCACCTATACTGTTTTGTTGTTGTTTTGTTTCCTTAACCTTATGAACATTTTTTCCTGCAGGAAATTATCTTTCCGAAGGAACGACACACACACACACACACAACACACACACCACACACACACACCACACAACGCACGCACGCACACACGCATGCATGCATGCACGGCACGCAACGCACGCACGCAACCGCACGCTTGCATACGCAGGCGCACGCCCACACACCACCACACCACCCCACACCCACACACACACACACCCACAACACACACACACACTCACTCACACAACACATACTCACGCACGTATGCACGCACGCACTCACGCATGCACGTATACGCACGCATGCGCGCGCGCGCGGCGCGCGCACACACACAACACACACACACACACACACACACACACACACCGAACACGACACACACACACACACACCCACGCACACACACCACACCACAGACACACACACACACACACCACACACAACACCAACACACCCAGACGAGCAAGCGTGCACAAAAGTGCACAAACTACAAACCAAGCACCACACACACACACACACACACACACACAACACACACGCACACACACACACACGCAACACACACGCAGCCACACACGCACACACACACACACACACCACACACACACAACACACACACACACAACACAACACACCCCACACACACCACCACACAACCCACAACACACACACACCCACACACACACAGCACACACACCCACGCACTCACCACACCACACACATACCACACCACACATTGTATGCATATATGTATCTATATATATGTGCATTGTGTGTATGTATGTATTATATTTCATTTCCAATTTTCCTTTGATCACAAAATGACATAAACACAGCGTTTTGTAATAAAAAGTGCCGATGACCTGCTCACTGTCAGGATTTCATCACGCCAAGCGGCGTCACTTGATCTGCAGATCTTACAAAGACAATGAGGATTTGAAACATTATAGGGAAAAAAATGGTACTGTAACGCGTGGCCTTGTAAAGAGCCAGTTAGGGTTTGAACTGGGCAAAACATACCAGGCTAGGAAGTTTTAGTTAGCCAGCCATCATGTAAGGGCTGAAACTGATAAAAGAAAGAAAGAGAAAAAAGAAGAGAGGAAGATAGAGAGAGAAACCACCCGAAGGTGACTACGAACCCATCGTAGCATAGTAGTCCTAAAACTGCCGAACGAACACCTGAGAGCCACCCTTCGATGGCCTGCGCTATGTCGACGTAGGGCAGCAAGGTACGAACATGCCATGCCATTAAGTCATCAAGGGACATAACTGTCCCTAGCGATAATGTTTACTGTATTATGGCCACTGGGACGTGACGTAACAAAAACCCTTCACGAAGCGTTCCCGTGTCAATGCTGGATGTTTTTGCAACTCCTGTGCTTATTAGCGTGTGGTCCTCATGTGCCCCTTGAAGAGGGTCCCTTGGACTAGAGCCTTTTTCCCTGCCTGTCAGCAGGACCTTCCCTATGTCAGTAGGTCTTTCCTCACACCATTGAAGCCTCTATTCGCCTCTTATTGAACCGGTGTCTTGTTCAGACTGAACCCCGGCTAAAAGCCGTAGTCCTTTTGCCCCAAGACAGAATAAGAGAGTACAACTGTGTCTGTTGTCCATTGGATGAACAAAAAAAAAAAAAAAAAAAAAAAAAAAAAAAAAGATTTTAATTGCTATCTATATTTGTATGGCCTTCACACTCAAAACTCTATCAAAGAGGTCCAGAGCTCTGTAAGCCTTGTAAATCATATTGTCACGCCTGGCAAAACCGTTCGAGCAAATTAATCCCTTGATTTTTTTTATTCTGGATCAATGATAAGACTTTTGTACCCGTTGTCATAAGTGAAGCCAGAACACGTACTTATCTTTATTACAAGATGCTAATTAGTTACTATAGGTACTACCGTCGAGAAAAGTGGGTGATAGTTTAATACGGGTCAGAAAAGTCAATTATTTTTAGGGCAAGCCAGAAAAGGTCAATCATTGCTAGTGCAAGCCAGAAAACCGCCATTTTTACTATTTCTACGGTTGACATTCGCATGCACTTGTATTGAAAGGAGCAGACAAGATCAATATCGGTTCCCAGCCAGAAATGGGGCAGTTGATCTTCATGTCCCCATACAGATTTCCGGCATGGTAGGTGAAGCACAGACGCGTAACACTCGTGATGTAGTGCTTCTTTCTCCCGACGTCTGAGTGACACAGAGAGAGAGAGAGAGAGAGAGGAGAGAGGAGA
>JADBJO010000625.1:605000-607500 GCA_016801955.1 Conus betulinus | reverse complement strand
ATAAGTGAAAAGTGCAACATTAGATAATACACTGAGAGAGAGAGAGAGAGAGAGAGAGAGAGAGAGAGAGAGAGAAGAGAGGAGAGAGAGAGAGAGAGACGCTTTACAAAAAACGCTTCAGATACGGTTTTTTTTTTTAATTGACAAAAGCCTACATGGCCTTTATGTCAAGGAGTCTAGATTAATATTTGCAGCGCCGAAAAAAAAGTTTATAATACAGAGAAACATGAATCGTAACGGATTACGTAAACGTTAATGATGAGGCTTGAAGTACTGTAGACGTGTGCTTTTTTGTCACTAAAATGAATATGTAGTTGTTTTGTTTTTCTTAAGTAAGCATATGATCATAGACCACACGAGCCTCACACAGGCACACATATTCACTGTTATAAAAACTTTCCTGCACTGTCACATCTATCATCACCGTCCACCTCATCATTTAGCTAGTGAAGAACTAGTGAAGAAAGCAAACCCATTTCTTTTGTTAAATAGTTTTATTTCCATGAACATACACATTGAGCACAAAGCACATTTGCCAGGACAACAAGAGGACTCTTATATACAGCCCTGGCAGTGAGACTTGCAGAGTAAACATGTGACTGATGGCGGCCTATAATACAACATATTACCATAACAGACAAATTTAAACATGACAAAAGAGGTAACAATAGACGTATTGTTAAGTGCTATACTTGTAAACAAAAGAAGAGCCAACATTTAGAATTGGCATTTAGAATTAAAAAATGAAACTATGGAAAATCAACAAATAAGAGAAAATGGTGACAGGGTATTGCCTGTTTTTGGTGTGGCTGCCTAGGGCAGTCTGGCACACGACAGAATGTGTGCAACACTGGTCGCCTGCAGTGTACAGTAATCAAACCAAATATCATATTCATGTACATCGATAAAGACACAATCAGGACACTGATGTAAACGCTGATGTAACACTCCAGGTCCAGGCCCTCTGACATCCATAACTAGGTTGATATCCAAATGAAAGGCATCGTTTATTAAAAAGGTGAAATATAAGTATGCCTAGGAACAGGAAACCTTGAGGCTGCTGGTTTAGTTTAGTTTTCAAAACGCTTTGTAAGAAGAATAAACCTATGAACCATTTCAAATACATTAGCATTTGTGTCTACATTAAAGGAATTGTTTCCATGCAGAAGATTTCGGATAGAAATCTGATTTGGTGGAAGGTTTAAGATAGTATTTGCTTGGTGTTGGTTGTGAAGTGGACAGTGAAGAAGGGAAGTGTTCGGATGTTTCTTGTGGATATCGACAAGCGCAAGAAGGGGTTGTTTGTTAGGTGCCGGGTATATAGGTCAAAATTCAAATTGCTCATACCAAGACGCATGCGACAATGATTGACTTGTGCTTCCCTATTTCCATTATAGTAATATGGTGGAACTGGATTATCACTAGTGGAAAGGTATCGTTTTAGCTGGCTGAACGACTGGGACTGTTGGATATGCAGTGGGAGATTGTTCCACATGATTGTTGTAGATGGAAAAAAAAGAGCTTTTTAAATATCGGTTTTTTGTGGCGGGGGGACTATTCGTTCTGAGGGCCTTCTTCTAGGTAGGGGTTGACTGACGAAACGAGCTGTGGCAACAGCTTTGATATGTAAGTGGGACAGCTGCCTTGGAGGATCTGTGTAGTATGTTATCAGTTTTATGTCTTCGTCGGCGTTCTTTTAAAGTACAGAATCCAGACTCCTTGAACAATTTTTCGTGACTGGTTCCACGGACCAGATCCTGTGATGATGCGGAAAGCATCCATGTGTAGATCTTCTAAAATTTTGATTGTACTCAGCGCATCCATTCCAGATTATGTCAGCATAGTCAAATATTGGTAGTATTAATGATTTGTACATTGTCTCTAGAGCCTTTCTGTTCAGCTTGTACTAAATGAACGAAGACAGCTTATCAGTACTCTGAAAAACTCAAAACCATTTCGAGAGAGAGAGAGAGAGAGAGAGAGGAGAGAGAGAGAGAGAGAGAGAGAGAGAGATAGAGAGGAGAGAGAGAAGAGAAAACTAAGACAAGGGACATATGGGTGAAAAGGGAAGGTGTGAGGGAGGAGAGAGGAGGGGTGGATGCTAGGGGTGGGATTAGGTGGAACAGGGAAAAAGGACGCGCGCCAATTGCAATGTTCTTTCAGCATACTTGACGCTTAGGCCTCCATACGTCTTCCATCGTTTATCTTGAGGGTTGTATTTCTGTAACCTGGCTCTCGATTATACATATTTCAGGAGGAAAGAAGAGCACAGGCTGACTCCTCCCTCTTGCGATGTAGATTACTATTGTTGTTATTTCCTCCCTCAGCTAGGGGTGTCCGAAAAGTTTCATTCACAAAATCCTTTCTCCGACATACTTAGTATATGGGTCAGGAGCGTTCTCCATCCGTGCCTTTCCCCGTCTATCTAACGCTGTCTTCCCCTCTGTCATTTTTACTAGACTGTGATCCCTCTCTCTCTGTCTGTCTGTCCGTCACTCTC
>JADBJO010000625.1:597500-602500 GCA_016801955.1 Conus betulinus | reverse complement strand
ATCAATCCCTTGATTTGTTTTGTGAATTAGTGATTTGACTTTGTACTCGTAGTCATTACTATAAGCTAGAAAAGTTAGTTGCTACTACAAGCGCAGAAAAGTCAATTATCGTTACCCCTCTTGACAGAAACTCCATTTTTGCTGCTGTTTGCTGACATTCCAGTGCACTTACACTGAAACAGTGGGCAAGATCAATATCGTCCCCGGCCAAAATGGAGCTGTTGATCTTTACGTCTCCATAAAGATTTCCTGCATTGGAAGGTGAAAGCACAGACACAACACCTTGCGGTGCATTGCTTTATTTTTTGTTTTCTGTCTAGGAGAGAGAGAGAGAGAGAGAGTAGAGAGAGAGAGAGAGAGAGAGAGAGAGAGAGGAGAGAGAGATAGAGAGAGATTTAGGTATGGTGTGTGTGCGTGTGTTTTGTGTGTTGGTGTTGTGTGTTGAGTGCGTGCTTGCGTGTGTGTGGTGTGTTGTGTGTGTGTGTGTGTGTGTGGTGTGTGTGTGTGTGTGTGTGTTTTGTGAGTGCGTGCTTGTGTGTTTGTGTGTTGTGTGTGTTTGTGTGAGTGTGTGTGTTTGTGTGTGTGTGTGTGTGCTGGTGTTGTGTGGGGTGTGGGTTTAAAGGTGGTGTGTGGTGTGTGTGTGTTGTGTGTGTGGTTGGGTGTGTGTGGTGTGTGTGAATGTTGTGTGGGTATGTGTGTGCGGGTGTGTGTGTGTGTGTGTGTTGTGTTGTGGTGGTGTGTGTGTGTGTGTGTGTCTGTTCCCTGTTTTGTATGTGTGTGTCAGTCTGTGTGTGTATTTTGTATGTGTGTGTGTGTGTGTTGTGTGGTGTGTGTGTGTTTGTGTGTGTGGTGTGCGNAAGGTATTGTCCGTCAATCTTATAGGACAGACAAACAATCAAATAATGTATTTGCGTACTCGATTTGGTGAACAGAATGCAGTTTTGTTTTTTATTTTTATTTTATTTTTTTTTTTTTTGGGGGGGGGGGGGGTTGATGGACATAGAGAGACAGAGAGAGACAGAGGGAGAGAAGAAGAGAGAAGAAGAAGAAGAAGAAGATGATGATGATGATGGTGAATGAGAGAGAGAGAGGAGAGAGAGAGAGAAGCGGGGGTCGGAGAGCAGAGAGAGAGAGAGACAGACAGGACAGACAGACAGACAGACAGACAGACAGACAGACAGGAGAGACTGAGGGGTGGAAGGGTGTGGGTAGTTGAAGAGATGCTAACAGTTCCCTCACGAAAGAGACCACTAAAGCGCCACAGTGGAACAACGCCTTTTAAGCTATCAGTCTGTCTTTCTGGCTGCCATCTCTCCATCCCCGCAGCCAATCTGGAGTCCAGTGTGCCATGACTCGTGACACGGATCTGAGCATAGCGTGACACCCCCACCCCCCCACCCCCCTTCCCCCAACCCTCCACCTCCACCTCCTTCATCATCCAGCACGGACTGGTGAGGAGGATCACGGGACTGTCCCCCTCCCCCCCCCCCCCCCCCCCCCCCCTCCCCCACCCCGCCACACACACACACCATTCCATCCTTTATTCAGCAGGCGCCGTGAGACAGGGAAAACACGGCATCAAGCCTCAACTGCCGGCTGTCTTCTGACGGCGGCCCAGCCAGAGAGACAGCAGCACGGCCAGGAATACCTAGACCAGTGCGATGTATTGATTGTCCGCCCCTTGAATTTTTGCTGCCCAGATGATTCTCTCTCTCTCTCTCTCTCTCTCTCTCTCTCTCTCTCTCTCTCTCTCCTCTCTCTCTTTGATCTCTCTCTCTCTCTCTGTCGCTCTCTGTCTCTGTCACTGTCTGTCTGTCTGTCTGTCTGTCTGTCTGTCTGTCTCTCTTCGATCTCTCTCTCTCTTTTTCTTTTTCTCTCTCTCTCTCTTCTCTGCCCCTCTTCTGTCTGTCTGTCCTCTCTCTGTGCCTCTCTCTCTCTCTCCTCTCTCTCTCTCCTACACACACACACACACACCACCACCACCACCATCACCACCGTCACTAACAGCAACAACAACGAAACAACAGCCTTGACAATAGCTACAACAATAACAACTAAACCTCTGCACAGTCATTTCCTTTCCTTCAGTGTTCTTTAATAAGTTGGGGGTGGGGGTGGGGGTGGGGGTGAGGATGGAGGGAAGATAGTTTGCGTTGCATAGGCGGAAGGGGGTGTGGTGTGATTTGATCGTCTGTTTTTGTGTGTGTGTGTGTGTGTGTGTGTGTGTGTGTGTGTGTGTGTGTGTGTGTGTGTGTGTGTTTTACACTCATTCACATTTCTGGCCTTGATGGCTCGCTCTTTGTCCCTTCTTTCATCTCCTCCCTCCCTCTCTTTTCCCCCTTTCCCCCCTATTCTTCCTCCATAAAACTACAAATGGTTGATTTCTGCTGCTTTTTTCTTTTTTTTAAACAGTTTTTTTTTTCTCTCATTGTCTATTTCTGCCTTTTTTTAACATCTTTTTTTTTCTTCAATTGTTTATTTCTGCCTCTGCCTTTTTTAACAGTTTTTTTTTTCTCATTTGTTTATTCTGTCTTTTTTTAACAGTTTTTTTTTCCCCTCAATTGTTTTATGTCTGCCTTTTTAACATTTTTTTTTCCCCTCAATTGTTTATGTCTGCCTTTTTTAACAGTTTTTTTTTCTCTCAATTGTTTATTTCTGCCTTTTTTAACAGTTTATTTTTTCTAAATTGTTTATTTCTGCCTTTTTAAAGATTTTTTTTCTCAATTGTGTATTTCTGCCTTTTTTTCAACATTTTTTTTCTGAATTGTGTATTTCTGGCCTTTTTCAACAGCGTTTTTTTTTTTTTTCTCTCTTTGTTTTCGTCCCTTCTGCCTCTTTCTTCATGTCAATCTTTTTTTCCTTCTGACTCCGTGCCACTCTATTCATAATTATCTTTCCCTTTCTTCTCCCCCCCCCCCCCCCCCCCCCCCCCCCCGCCCCTCTTTCCGCCTTTCTGTCCTTCTTTATCCAGATCCTCTTTGATTATGTTGTTGTTGTTGTTTTTTCGTCTCCTCTGATTCATTTGGAGTAAGCCCCCCCCCCCCCCCCCCCCACACACACACACACACACACACACACTCCCACCCCCAACCCCCGTCACTGACGACGCAGCGGGTGGACACGACAATTCTCCTAAGACCCGTCCACCTCCGGGGAGGCCATCGCATTACTTCAGGTCAATGGTATAACACCTACAGTCACGGCTCATTAATGACCGTCGGTGACTGTCTGCGTTGTGTTGTGTGTGTGTGTGTGTGGGTGTGTGTGTGTGTGTGTGTGTGTGTGTGTGTGTGTACGTACGTGGGAGAGAAGGGAGGGGGGGGGGGGTGAAGGAAGGCGGAGAGAAGAGGAGGGGGTTTGGCTGAAGAACCAATGGAAGCTGGGGGGGGGGGGGGGGGGGGGATGGGGGGGGGGATGGGGGAGGAGGGGAAGGAGTGGTAGAGAGGAGGAGGGGGTGTGGTATCGAGCGTATCGATCACTGATCGGAGCAGCAATCAGTCACTGCACGCAAAACGGGTTGTGGGTCTGTTAGTGTGGCTGAGAGAGGCTGAGAGAACAGAATAGTACAAAGGGAGAGCGAGAGGGAGGGAGGGAGGGAGCGAAGGGGATGAAGAAAGGAAGGAAAGGGAGGGAGGAAGGAGGGAAGGAGGGAGGGAGAGACAGAAGGGAGGATCAAGAAAGGAAGGAAGGGAGGTGAAGGAGGGAGGGAGAGAGAAGGAAGAATGAAGGAAAGAGGGAGAAGAAAAAAAAGGAATAAAGACAGGAAGGCACAGAGGGGAAGAACAGTCAGGTTCAAAGAACCGGAAAAACAAAAAAAAGAAAGTTTAGTGTTAAAGAAGATTAGAGAGAGAGAGAGAGAGAGAGAGAGAGAGAGAGAGAGATAGACAGAGAGATGGATGGATGTATGGATGGATAAAGAAATGAAGTAGTGCAGAAAGGAAGGATGAGAGGTTTTTCGGAAATTATGTGGAATACAGGAAGGAAGAGAAAGAAAAAGAGAGGAAGAAAAGAAGACAAGTAACTAGAAGGGATGGAAGGAAGGAATGGCAAATGGAGAAGAATGACGGGATAAACGTGGAGTAAATGAATAGATGGGAAGGAGTGAGGGAAGAAGGCAAAGGTAGGGATGTGGGGGACGAACAACGGAAGACAGGAAGAGAATGATGAATTGGAGTTGAGTTGGGAGGATGGGAGCTGAAACATAGACGACAGGGATATGAATGGAGGAGGAGTACAAGAGCGACAGAGAGATTAAAGAGATATGGAGAAAAGAGAAGAGGAGAGATGCATAGAGAGAGAGGGAGAAAGAGAAGGAGGGGAGATGCAGAGAGACAGTAGAAAGAGAAGAGAGAGATGCAGAGAGAGAGAGAGAGAGAGAAAGTGAAGTATTAGAGATTCCGAAGAGATAGGGAGAAAGGGGAAGGAGGAGTATTCAGAGAGACAGGGTAGAAAGAGAAAGGATAGATATGCAGAGAGAGATAGCGAGAAAGGAAGGAGGAGATATGCATAGAGACAGTTAGAACGAGGAAGGAGGAGAGATTCAGAGAGAGATAGGGAGAAATGAAGAGGATAGATGCAGAGAGACAGGTAGAAAGAGAAGGATGAGATATGCAGAGAGACATGGAGAAATAGAAGGCGGAGAGATGCAGGAGAGATAGGTAGAAAGAGAAGGAGAGAGATGCAGAAGAGATATAGAGATAAATAGAAGGAGTGAGATAATGCATAGATGAGATAGGGGAGTAAATTAAATGTATGATATAGATGCATAGAGAGTGAGAAAGAGAAGGATGAGAGATGAAGAGAGAGATAGGTAGAAAGATAATGGATGAGAGATTCACAGATAGAGACAGTAAGAGAGAAGAGGATAATATTCAGAGAGTGATAGATAGGGAGAAAGAGAAGAGGAGAGATGCAGAAGAGATATAGGGAAAAGAGAAGGATGAGAATATGCAAGAGATCAGGAGAAAGAGAGTAGGATATATTATAAGAGAGATAGGAGA
>JADBJO010000625.1:587500-592500 GCA_016801955.1 Conus betulinus | reverse complement strand
TTGCCTCCTCCCTTATTCATCATAGTCCCGATAGAAAAGAAGAAAGCCAAGTTTTTCAGACATATCTCTCTCTTTCTCAGATCTCCGCTCTCTCTCTCTCTCTCTCTCTCTGTGTTGTGTGTGTGTTTGTGTGTGTGTGTGTGTCGTATATATATAATATATATATATTATATAGAGAGAGAGAGAGAGAGAGAGAGAGAGAGAGATCTATGGATAGATAGATAGAATTGTGTGTGTGTGGTGTGTGTGTGTGTGTGTGTGTGTGTAAGAGAGAGAGAGAGAGTGAGTTTGTGTGTTGTGTTGTGTATGTGTGGCTAACTGTCAGGTGTAACAAAGCCAAACAAAGCCAAACGTCCAGTGCATTGGTTTGACTGTCCTTGTGCCACTGTCACATCCTGCTCCCCCGCTCAGAATGTCCGCCCCACCCCCTCCTTCCCCCTAAGGACGGTGTGGAATGAGAAGCGCCTGTGTTTGAGGAGGGCCAGCCCCTTGTGCACACGGCAACCTCAGGGCAGTGCTGCTGGCACGAAGTGCTGTGTCCCCGTCTGTCTCTCGGTCTGTCTGTCTGTCTGTTCTCTCTCTCACTCCTCTCTTTTTTCCCTCCCTCTCCCTCTTTTTCCCTCCTCCCTCCCTCTCCTCTCTCCCTCTCTCTCTGTGACTGGACGAAGCGGCAGAGCGCCATTTATTTACGCTGCGTAAATATTTTCCATAATTGTTTGAAAATGCCAGTTACTGGACTTCCAGCGACGGCGGAGACAGCCCTGAACGCCCTGCTGAATATCAATACTGTGTTAAGCTGGAAAATTACCGGTGAAGGCAGCAATACCGTCGTCGTTCTACGACTGAAGCCGCCGTCCCTGTCACACAACAACAATGGCGGATCCTGTGTTGCGAGTTCAATACAGAAAAGAAACCGCCCAGCCAGGTGCGACGTGACTAAGAAAAGGCCAAGCAGCAAGCGACTGCAAGATATAACACTCGTGAAGTGAATGACCTGGCCTTGTTCCACACTGAAGTGGAAGACCACGGAACCACTGCGCAGCAGAGGAGGTTGTTGGAGAATATGTCATGTCTACACACATCAACAGCGAGTCTAAGACACTTCGCCCTGTACAAGTTCATTCAGATCAGTGTTTTCTTTCGTTTTTCTGCGTTCGTAGGCTGATACTCCTACGGACACTGCCTGTATAGACAGGCAGTGGAGTTTTTGTGTGCATGTCCGTTTTTTTTTTTTTTTTTTTTTTTTTTTTATCCCGCCATTAAGGCAGTCATACTCTAATCTTCGGGGAAGGTGCATGCCATGTGTAACGTGTCAGCCATACCAACGGCCAAACTGGCCTTCTCTTCCGAAAGTTGGTGATGGGATTTTACGTGTTGTGCGTGCGTTCACACACGGAACCTCGGTTTATAGTCTCATTCGTAGGACTGTATGGGGATGAAGTCAGAACCAATGTTAACACCGAGGGAAAAAATCCCACTGTACCGAAATTCGAACCCGCAACCCCAAGATCACGAGTCCGGCGCTCTACCAAACTGAGCTATCTGGCCCCTAGATCAGTCTGCCTGTGGCAACATACATCAAGAATTCCAGTACCCTGTCAGCAACCCAGGCCTTGAAGACATTATAGGAAGAACAGTGACACGGGAATTGTGAAAGACTATGTTGCCACTTTGACAGATCGGCAGGTACAGAGACGTCTGCGAGATAAGCACGGGTACATAGCGTTTAGGAAAGGTTGTGTTTCACAAGCTGGGCGCTGTCGATGTGTTGTTGTGCGAGTCAGATGATGATATGTTTTAGAAAATATCCTGCGCGCCGAATACGGAGGCCGACTGTGTGTTTCTGGTCTATTAAACAAGAACACAGGAACATGTCATCTGAGGAACGTGTCAAATTAGCCCACCTGCGGAGAGGAAGACGTGCCGGCAACACACAACACGCTGAGATTCAAGCACGTGCTCTACGGCGGGTGCGCGCTCTCCTCGGCCTGGTTCAATTCTACTTGGGGTGACGGTCCTTCGCTGAAACGGATGTGTACACATATCAGGGACACTTTGACATTCACAACTTTGCCATGTAATATGAAAGAAAGAAAGAAAGAAAAAGAAAAAAAAAAAAAAAAACATGCTGTGGTTTCCAAGACAATGAGATCGTGTCGTGTCGCGTAATGTCAATCGCGCCGATGTGCTAAATGGGCTGGACAGCATGATAGCATAAACTTCGTGCGTTCGTTCGTTAGTTTCTCTCTCTCTCTCTCTCTCCTCTCTCTCTCTCTCTCCTCTCTCTCCTCTCTCTCTCTCTCTCTCTCTCTCTCCCCAAGGGCGTACTAAACGTACATCATTTATATCCGGGATTAATGTGAAAGAGTAGTCTTTGTGATAGGAAAACGCTGAAAAAACTCCCTTAAATTGTGTGTGTGTGTGTGTGTGTGTGTGTGTGTGTGTGTGTGTGTGTGTGTGTGTGTGTGTGTGTGTGTGTGTGTGTGTGTGTGTGTGTGTGTGTGTGTGTGTGTTGTGTGTGTGTGTGTGGACTACGTGTGTGTGTGTGTGTGTGTGTGTGTGTGTGTGTGTGTGTGTGACTACGTGCGTGTGTATGTGTGTGTGTGTGTGTGTGTGTGTGTGTGTGTGTGTGTGTGTGTGTGTGTGTGTGTGTGTGTGAACAAAGACAAACACGTACGCTCTCTCTCTCTCTCTCTCTCTCTCTCTCTCCTCTCTCTCTCTCTCGTCTCTCTCTCTCTCTCTAGTGGAAGGCCAGAAGGTGGAGGTGAGATGGGGAGGGGACGGAGGGGGGGGAAAAGAAAGAGAGAAGTTGATGTAACTAATACAAGGACCGTCTGTTCTGTCATTATTGCCAACAGAACTAAATCACCTCCCCCCTCCCCACCCCTCTCCCCCTCCGCTCCCCCCCTTCCCACCCTCCCCCACCACCACCCGCCCCCCCTCTCCCCCCCCCACCCCCCCCCCCCACCCCCCCACCCCCACCCCCCCCCCCCCCCCCCCCCCCCCCCCCCCCCCCCGTGCCTGCTGCACAACAGAGCCCCCGAGTCCCAAACTATGGGCCTCAGCCCCGGCAAACAAAGCGATCCGCCGTCTGAGCGGCGCACGCAATTAGGCGTAGTTGGAGGATAATGACAGGTAGGATTGAACCCCCCTCCCTCGATTGCAGGGCCACCGCCCAAAGCCGATTAACGGCTCGTCCAAATAACGCAGGGCGTGAGAGGCCTGCAGGACGGCCGGGTCTGTGTGGGGCAGTGGAGACTTAATCCCTCCGTCCCAAGGCCGACAATCGTGGGGGGCTTGAGGGAAGGCACCATTCGTGCATATACATTCATCTATCTATATAGACGGAAGAATTGTTAGCCTGCACTTGTTTTCCCCCCACTACTTAATTGTTCGGCATTATACATATGTATATACATGAGGTATATATGAGGTTATCTTTTTCATATTTTCTACTTTTCACAAGAAAATGTAGCTTGTTTTGCTCTTTCATGATTTTCCTTTGCTTCTTAGGTGGCACCTTTGGTGTTTTTTTGTTGTTGTTTTTTTTTCTTTTTTAAAGTCAGCAAACATGTTATGGTATTGCACACCAGCCTTTTTCTGGGATAGTATTCTTCTTATAACCGAAAAGGCAGAGGAGTCAAGTTACCACTATCCGCGGTCACCGAGGAGAAACAATCAGGTTTCGAAATACCGGTATCTGACCAGGAGTTATATGTTAGTGAGTTTCCTCCCCATTTGGAGATTGTCCTCCCCCTTGGAGATTAAAAACTTGCTGAAGCTCATTTTGAGAAGCATTTATTATTCCCCATTCACCCACTCAAGCACATACTGTTAGGCAGAATTATCTACCACTGCAGAAATGAATGCGTATCTTCCCCCCTATTTCTTCAATCTAAGACATAAGAGCAAGCTTTGTTTATATAATCTAATATTTCTTGCAGTCATTGCAACACCAAGCTGCTCTGTAAGTTGCTGGAATGGTGCTTGGTACTTATCCTTGGAATTTATTAGTTTACTATTATATATGTGTACATGTGTATACACACACACATATCTATGTATGTATCTATCATTATCTATGTCTGTCTATCTATCTAAATACACGTGTGTATGCGTGTGTGTGTGTGTGTGTGTGTGTGTGCGCGCACACACACCTCGATCATTGCGGTGTGAGAGAGAGAGAGAGAGAGAGAGAGAGAGAGGGAGAGAGAGAGCGCGCAACTATGTTTAATTCGGGCAGATAGATAAGCTAAAAGCTTGCTTTCGACATGCCCCGCCGTGAAAGAAACAACAAACCCAGTGAAACAAGTTGAAGACACAAACAAATCCAGACACATTAGGTGCTAAAAAAGACGCGTGAACAGGGCAAAACGTATGTAGAGAATCTTAGCAATCACATCAATCAATTAATCAATCTATCTATGAGGAGGGCAAAAACCTTATATAGAGAATCTTAGCAATCACATCAATCAATCTATCTATCTATCTATCTATGAAGAGAGCAAAAAGTTATAAAGAGAATCTTAGCAATCACATCAATCAATCAATCAACCAATCTATCTATCTATGAAGAGGGCAAAAAGTTATATAGAAATCTTGACAATCACATCAATCAATCAATCAATCAGTCAATCTATCAATCTATCTTTGAAGAGAGCAAAAAGTTATATAGAGAATTCTAGCAATCACATCAATCTTGACAATCACATCAATCAATCAATCAATCAGTCAATCTATCAATCTTGACAATCACATCAATCAATCAATCAATCAGTCAATCTATCAATCTATCTTTGAAGAGAGCAAAAAGTTATATAGAGAATTCTAGCAATCACATCAATCAACCTACCTATGAAGAGGGCAAAAAGTTATGTAGAGAATTTTTAGCAATCACATCAATCAGTCAATCTATCTATGAAGAGGGCAAAAAGTTACATAGAGTTTTAGCAATTACATCAATCAATCAATTAATCAATCAATCAATCAATCAATCAATC
>JADBJO010000625.1:525000-580000 GCA_016801955.1 Conus betulinus | reverse complement strand
GACAGAGAGAGACAGACAGACAGAGACAGACAGAGAGACAGATAGAGACATAGAACACACACACACACACACACCTACACACACACACACACACACACACACACACACACACACACACACACACACACACACACACACACACACACACACACACACAACACATTAAGCCCCAAGCCGCGGGCGACCTCCGTGCCGGAACATCTACATGAGGGCTGAAGGCTGGGCGTTCTGGGCTCTGTTCACTGGGGTCTCATCACCACCCTCCACCCACCGGCCCTCTCATCACCATCCCCACCCACCGGCCCTCTCATCACCACCCTCCCACCCACCGGCCCTCTCATCACCACCCTCCACCCACCGGCCCTCTCATCACCACTCCCCACCCACCGGCCCTCTATCACCACCACTCCCCACCCACCGGCCCTCTCATCACCACCCTCCACCCACCGGCCCTCTCATCACCACCCTCCACCCACCGGCCCTCTCATCACCACTCCCCACCACCGGCCCTCTCATCACCACCACTCCCCACCCACCACCGGCCCTCTCATCACCATCCCCACCCCACCGGCCCTCTCATCACCACTCCCCACCCACCAGCCCTCTCATCACCATCCCACCCACCGGCCCTCTCATCACCACCACTCCCCACCCACCCACCGGCCCTCTCATCACCACCACTCCCCACCCACCACCCCTCTCATCACCACTCCCCACCCACCGGCCTCTCTCATCACCACTCCCCACCCACCGGCCCTCTCATCACCACCCCCCCACCGGCCCTCTCATCACCACCGGCCCCTCCACCCCCACCACCACCGGCCCTCTCATCACCACTCCCCACCCACCGGCCCTCTCATCACCACCACTCCCCACCCACCGGCCCTCTCATCACCACTCCCCACCCACCGGCCCTCTCATCACCACCACTCCCCACCCACCGGCCCTCTCATCACCACTCCCCACCCACCACCCCTCTCATCATCCCCACTCCCCACCCACCGGCCCTCTCATCACCACCACTCCCCACCACCGGCCCTCTCATCATCACCACCACCCCCACCCACCACCCTCTCATCATCCCCACTCCCCACCCACCGGCCCTCTCATCACACACCACCCCTACCCACACCCGGCCCTCTCATCACCACCACTCCCCACCCACCAGCCCTCTCATCACCACCACTCCCCACCCACCGGCCCTCTCATCACCACTCCCCACCCACCGGCCCTCTCATCACCACTCCCCACCCACCGGCCCTCTCATCCCCACCACTCCCTACCCACCGGCCCTCTCATCACACACCACTCCCCACCCACCGGCCCTCTCATCACCACCACTCCCCCACCCACCGGCCCTCTCAATCACCACCCCCACCCACCGGCCCTCTCATCACCACTCCCCACCCACCGGCCCTCTCATCACCATCCCCACCCACCAGCCCTCTCATCACCACACCCCCCCCACCGGCCCTCTCATCACCACCACTCCCCACCCACCGGCCCTCTCATCACCACTCCCCACCCACCGGCCCTCTCATCACCACTCCCCACCCACCGGCCTCTCTCAATCACCACCGGCCCTCCCCACCCCACCCACCCCTGTCATCACCACCACTCACCCACCAGCCCTCTCATCACACACACCCCCACCCACCGGCCCTCTCATCACCACCCCCCACCCACCCAGGCCCTCTAATCACCACCCCCCACCCACCGGCCCTCTCATCATCACCCCCCACCCACAGGCCCTCTCATCATCACCCCCACCCACAGGCCCTCTCATCACCACCCCCACCCACAGGCCCTCTCATCATCACCCCCACCCCACAGCCCTCTCATCATCACCCCCCACCCACCGGCCCTCTCATTATCACCCCCACCCACAGGCCCTCTCATCATCACCCCCACCCACACGGCCCTCTCATTATCACCCCCCCCCCACCGGCCCTCTCATCACACCCCCCCACCCACCGGCCCTGTCCATCACCACCACCCCACCCACAGGCCCTCTCATTATCACCCCCCCCCCCCACAGGCCCTCTCATCATCACCCCCACCCACAGGCCCTCTCATTATCACACCCCCCCCCCCACAGGCCCTCTCATCACCACCCCCACCCACCGGCCCTCTGTCATCACCACTCCCCACCCCCACCCCCCCACCACCGCCTCTCATCATCCCCACTCCCCACCCACTGGCCCTCTCACCACCACTCCCTACCCACCGGCCCTCTAATCACCATCCCCACCCACCGGCCCTCTCATCACCACTCCCCACCCACCGGCCCCTCTAATCACCACCCCCCCACCCACCCTCCTCTATCACCATCCCCACCCACCGGCCCTCTCATCACCACTCCCCACACCCACCGGCCCTCTAATCACCATCCCCACCCCACCGGCCCTCTAATCACCCTCTCATCCCCCCACCCACCGGCCCTCTAATCACCACTCCCCACCCACCGGTCCCTCTAATCACCACTCCCCACCCCCACCGGCCCTCTAATCACCACTCCCCACCCACCGGCCCTCTCATCACCACCACTCCCCACCCACCGGCCCTCTAATCATCACCACTCCCCACCCACCCCACCCTCTAATCACCACTCCCCCCACCCACCGGCCCTCTAATCACCACCACTCCCCACCCACCGGCCCTCTAATCACCACTCCCCACCCACCGGCCCCCCCTGTCATCATCACCCCCACCCCCGGCCCCTGTCATCACCACCATCACCCACCAGCCCTCTCATCACCACCCCCACCCACCGGCCCTGTCATCACCACCCCCACCCACCGGCCCTGTCATCACTACCCCCCCCACCCACCGGCCCTGTCATCACCACCACCAGCCACTGGCCCTGTCACCATCACCCCCCCCCCACCGGCCCTGTCACCATCACCCCCACACCCACCGGCCCTGTCACCATCACCCCCACCCACCGGCCCTGTCATCACCATCCCCCACCCACCGGCCCTCTCATCATCACCCCCACCCACCGGCCCTTTCATCATCACCCCCACCCACAGGCCCTGTCATCACCAGCACCACCCATCGGTCCTGTCATCACCACCACCACCCACTGACCCTGTCACCACCACCTCCACCCACGCCAGAACCATCAGCCGGCCAGGCAAAGAGCACCCAGCCCCAGGGTGGGGCTACGCTGTCACGCAACTTGTGATGGAGATTGAGGTGGCCGTCCTGTAAGCCTGTCGTGACCAACGTCAAGGAGCTTAGCTGTGACACCTGATGCAAGATGGCGCCGAGAAGAACGGAAGTGTTTTCTAAAAAAAAAAACCCAAAAAACTTGGAATATTGCCAGAGGTCAACGTCGGTAAATGTTGGTACCGATTCAGTTCAGCGGTGCTTGTTTTGTTGCACAGATGGCCCTACAAGCTGAACACACCGTGACTCCCAGTGCGGGAGACAGGCTCTCAGGAGTAGTCTCCCCTGTCAACGCGACCGGTTTTGTGGACTTTGACCTAACACCTCCCTTTCCTCCGCGTCCTGTTTGTGGACTTTGACCTAACACCCCTTTCCTCCGCGTCTGGGTCTCCAGCGTGGATGTCCGTGGGGCAAGGGTTCGAATCCTCGCCTCGATCTTTGAAATTCAGTGGGCCCCGAGTGGCTGGCTGGCAGCAGTCTAGGTGGACGAGATGTGGCTGCCTGATGGCGGAGAGTTGGGTGGGGGGGTGGGGGTGTGGGGGGGATCAGGTGTGTACCCCGGGGGGGGGGAGCTGTATCAGTGTGTGTGTACCCTGACTTGTGAGGCCTGTCCTCCTGTCCTCAGTGCCTCCCTGTTGCTCTCTCTCTTTCTCTCTCTCGCTGGCTGGCTGTGCTGCCTCGTATTCTCGCCTCTCACGCTCCCTCTCTCTTCCACCCCCCCCTCTCTCTCTCTCTCTCTCTCTCTCCTTCTCCTCCCTCGATCTCTCTCTCTCTCTCTCTCTCTCTCGCCCACTCTCTCTCAACCTCTCTCTCTCTCTGCTCTCTCTCTCTCTCCTCTCTCTCTCTCTCTCTCTCTCTCTCCTCTCTCTCTCTCCCACTCTCTCTCTCTCTCTCCCACTCTCTCTCTCCTCTCTCTCTCTCCCCCCCTCCCCTCTCCTCTCTCTCTCTCTCTCTCCCTCTCTCTCTCTCTCCTCTCTCCTCCCTTCGTCTCTCTCTCTCTCCTCTCTCTCTCTCTCTCTCTCTCTCCTCTCTCCCCCTCCTCCTCCTCCTCTCCTCTCTCTCTTCTCTCAATTTTTCTCTCTCTCTTCCGCCCCACTCTCTCTCTCTCTCTGCGACTGGCAGCTCTTTCTGTTTATCTTGGCCTAGTCTCACCGTCTCTGTCCACACGCACACACACACACACACACACACACACACACACACACACACATTCGGACGCGCGCGAGCGCAATTATTCGCACGCACCACCCCCACCCCTCCCCTCCACATACATCCACATGCACAAGGTACACGGACACACACAGCACACACACACACACACACACACACACCCACACCCCTCACGCCACGCACGCACGCACGCACGCACGCTCGCACGCACGCACAAACAAATACACAGCCACCAAAACGCGCCAGCAATTGAGAGGTTGTCCCCCAACTTGCCGGCAATAAATCAGGCAAAGAAGACATGCGCCAATAAAACGACCCCCTACACACACACACACACACACAGAGATAAGACACAGCCCTCTCACCTGCAGCAGTGGAGGACAACCCTGCCCCTGACAGCACAGGGGAGCCCGGTGGCGAGGCCCCAGCTGAAGTGGCAGGGGGAGAGTCTCCCAGAACGTTCTGGCCATGGACGGACGATGCCATCAGCCCCAGGACAGCCAGGCAGCATACCACGGCTGGCACCAGCCCACACTGGCTCGCCCTACCCACCATCTTCCTGGCTTGCTGCTTGCGGCCCATTCCCCAGCCTCCTGTCTTCAGGTCGTCGGCTGCAATCAAACACACACACACACACACACACCCTCCTCCGTCAACTGCTGGCTGTAGGAATTCCGGGCCGTTGGACCAGGACCAATTCAGTGCAGCTCAGTGGTTATTTTAGCGTCTGTTCAATCATCGATGATATCAGACGATGTAGCAAAAAGGCAACAGAGATCACTGAGAATGTTAGACACGTAGTCTCTGATCATTTTCTCTCTCACTTCTCTCCTTCACATGTTAGTAACTGTATACATTCCACTACGAATACTTCTGATTTTTTTTTTACTTTTTTTTTTTTTTTTTTTTTATTTTTCATTTATTATTTATTTATTTATTTTTTTTTTTTTTTTTTTTGGGGGGGGGGGGGGTTTAAAATCACAACAATCTGACCATACCTTGTGGATGTTGACGACGACCACTAACTGAAAATAGACGCACAGTTCGAACAAAGCGGGAGGAAGGCTTTAGAGTGGTCAGCTTTCAAACCTGCGGAGAGCTAGCCCATTGTTCCGCCCCTCCTTGGTCTCTGTCCATCTTTATCTGGAGCATTATTGAGACGCGCCGGGGAAACTATAGGTGTGTGATGGAAGCTGGGGTGGGATAGATAAAAATCCAGCGGAAAACCCACCCCGTGAACCCATCCCTGTTACTCAGCGGACTGAGTGTACGCGTTTCTTATGTATGGGGACAGGTCTGCGTCTCCCTGCCAAAACCTGCTGACAGTGTACGTGTCTGTTCATGGTGGGTGGAAGTGTGTGTGTGTGTGTGTGTGTGTGTGTGTGTGTGTGTGTGTGCGTGTGTGTGTGTGTGCGCGCGCGCGCGCGCGCGTATGTTTCTTTTTTCTTTTTCCTAGATACGCCCTGGTCTGAAAATACCGCTGCTGACAGATCTGTTATCTTTTCGGTTGCTCAACACACACACACACACACACACACACACACACACACACACACACGCGCGCGCGCGCACTTGTTTCCCCCCCCACTACTCTCCTCTCTCTCTCTCTCTCTCTCTGTTTTGTTGTTGTTGTTGGTTGTTGTTGTTGTTTTAACTTAAGTGTATCATTTAGCACCAACTTAGTAGAACAGCAGCGGCAATGATGAAAAATGGCTGACTAAGACAATATATACGGTAATGTTGTAAATTAGAGTCATTATCTGTCTGTCTGTCTGTCTGTTTCTCTCTCTCTCTCTCTCTCTCTCTCTCTCTCTCTCCTCTCTCTCTCTCTCTCTCTCTCTCTCTCTCTCTCTCTCTCTGAGAGCGACAGATAATATATGCTAGCACAAATGACAGCTATCCTGACTTACCGGACCACACAACACAACACGACACACACACACACACACACACACACACACACACACACACACACACACACACACACACACACCCTTAGCAAACAAAGAAACAAAATCACGGAATTCTAGATTTCAGGTAAATCAGATTTATGGTACAATTCCTTTCTTCTGAATCACAGAGCACGCAAATGGGACAGAAAGAAGAAGAAGAAGAAGAAGAAGAAGAAGAAGAAGAAGAAGAAAAACGAAGAAAGAAGAAGAAAGAAAACGAAGAAGAAGAAGAAGAAGAAGAAGAAAAAAAACAGTTCAAACTCACTTTCTTTTCCCCCGTGCCTGATATAAAACCATTCTTCACTACTACTCCTCCAGGTCCAGCTACCAACGCAATGGCGTGAGGAGAGGTGGCGCGTTTTGCGTGTCCTCCTCCCTTCCTGTCCCGGGCTTAGCTTTGTCCGTTGCCATGTTGACAAGCAGATGCGCAAGAAGCAGACGAGCGGAGTCGACCACCTCACCTGTCGTCTGCTTTATGACATTTCCTCTACGCGGCACACAGAACGAACGGCTCGTCTCCTCCTCAGTGGCGGCTCGCCGCACCCAAAAAATCGAGCCAGGACAGCAACGTCCAACGTTTGAAAACTGGCGACTACACCGGGAGGTATTGTTAGTCATGCTTCAACAATCCCCCCCCCCCCCCCCCCCCACCCCACACATACAATCCCCCATGCTCGCACGCACACACGCAAGCACGCACACGCACGCACCGCCCAGCGACTCCGACGGTGAACGTGACCGCCGCGCCTTGGAGGATCGATTCTGTGACGGTGCCCACTGTCGCGGGCTGTCAAAGGAAATGTAACTCTTGGCGATACTTCTGTACACCGCAGACGACAATCCAACGAATGGACGACCCGCTAGGCACGAATGACGCCAAAGCGGAAGAAACAGGGAGGTGTTGAGAGACGGGCTGAGTGGTTCCAAAGCAATCAACGAGCACAACTCGGTCAGGAATCAATGAACATTCGTTAGCTCGCTTTTACTGCCCGCCACAAAGAGCTTACCGCTGATCAGCCCGATGGCAGATGAAACGGATTGGTTGTCTGTTTGGAACCATCATCCGAGTGACAGATGTGGATGGGCGTCACGGCCCTTGAGATCAGAACAACGACAGTGACAACAGGAACAACGACAGTGACAACAACGACAGTGACAACAATGACAGTGACAATAGGAACAACGACAGTGACAACAGGAACAACAACAGTGACAACAGCAACAACGACAACAGTGACAACAGGAACAATGACAGTGACAATAGGAACAACGACAGCGACGATCGGAGCAACGACAGTGACAACAACTAGAGTGACGACAGGAACAACGACAGTGACAACAGGAACAACGACAGTCACAACAACGAGAGTGACGACAGGAACAACGAGAGTGACAACACAACGAGAGTGACGACAGGAACAACGACAGTGACAACAACGAGAGTGACGACAGGAACAACGAGAGTGACAACAACGACAGTGACAACAACGACAGTGAATAGGAACAACGACAGTGACTATAACGAGAGTGACGATAGGAACAACGACAGTGACAACAGGAACAACGACAGTGACAACAACGAGAGTGACAACAGGAACAACGACAGTGACAACAACGAGACTGACGACGGGAACAATGACAGTGACAACAAGAACAACGACAGTGACAATTGGAACAACGACAGTGACACTAGGAACAACGACAGTGACAACAACAACGACAGTGACACTAGGACACAACGACAGTGACAAGAACAACGACAGTGACAATAGGAACAACGACAGTGACAATAGGAACAACTATAGGAACAACGACAGTAACAACAGAAACAACGACAGTGACAAGAACAACGACAGTGACAATAGGAACAACGGCAGTGACAACAGAAAACAACGAGAATGACAATAGGAACAACGACAGTGACAATAGGAACAACGACAGTGACAACAATGACAGTGACAACAAGAACACGAGAGTGACAACAAGAACAACGACAATGACAATAGGAACAACGACAATGACAGCAGGAACAACTACAGTGACAACAAGAACGACAGTGACAATAGGAACAACGACAGTGACAACAGGAACAACGGCAGTGAACAACTACAGTGACAACAAGAACAACGACAGTGACAACAGGAACAACGGCAGTGAACAACGACAGTGACAACAAGAACAAGGACAGTGACAACAAGAACAAGGACAGTGACAATAGGAGCAACGACAGTGAACAACGACAGTGACAATAGGAACAACGACAGTGTACAACGACAGTGACATGAACTCAGTGACACTTTGAAGAGTCTAGCGCTTTGAACTGTGCAGATGGTAGACGCACGTAGGCCTATAGCTCTGCGCGCGCGCGCGCGCGCGCACACACACACACACACACACACACACACACACACACACACACACACACACACACACACTGTATTTACACAGTCATTCAATCGTTGGTTATTTCACTGCTGTTTTTCGTCGTCGTCGTCGTCTTCCTCCTCCTTCTCCCCTTCTTCTTCTTCCCCTCTTTTTCTCCCTTTCTCATCCTCTCCGTCTCTCTCTGTCCATCTACTTCTCTCTCTCCCTCTCTCTCTCTCTCTCTCTCTCTCTCTCTCTCTCTCTCTCTCTCTCTCTCTCTCTCTCTCTCCCCCCCCCCCCCCCCCGCCCCCCGAACCTCCCATCTTCTGTCTCTGCCTGTCTATCAATCTCTCTGTCTGTCTCTGTCTCTGTCTCTGTCTGTCTGTCTGGTCTGTCTGTCTGTCTCTCTCTCTCTCTCTCTCTCTCTCTCTCTCTCTCTCACCTACCCCAATCCAGACACCTACCCCAATCCTGTGGGATTGTTTAAACTGTTGCCATGATCCTGTAGAAGTATTATGACAGATCCTAACATAGTCCTACATGATCATTGTGCCTCGATCATCCTGCGGGACTTTGGCTATACGTGCTGACCATGATCCTGTAGGATTAATGTTAATGATCCTGATCATGATCCTGTAGGATTAATTCTAATGATCCTGACCATGATTCTGTAGGATTAATGCTTATGATCCTGACCACGATCCTGTAGTATTATTGCTAAAACTCCTGTCCTTGCAGATCTTGCAGAACTGTTGCGAAAAAAAAAATCCTGGCCATAATCATATAGAAATATTGCTAAAATTCCTGAACCCATCCCGCAAGAATATTGTGACAGATCCTGACCTCGCTTATGTAGGATTCCTGTACTGGATTGGAGAGGATTCCTGTGTGGATTGGAGAGAGTAGAGTATTCCTGTGTGGATTGGAGAGTATTCCTGTACTGGATTGGAGAGGATTCCTGTGTGGATTGGAGAGTAGAGTAGAATATTCCTGTGTGGGATTGGAGAGTATTCCTGTACTGGATTGGCGAGAGGGATCCTGTGTGTGGATTGGAGAGTAGAGTATTCCTGTGTGGATTGGAGAGTATTCCTGTACTGGATGGGCGAGGATTCCTGTGTGGATTGGAGAGAGTAGAGTATTCCTGTGTGGATTGGAGAGTATTCCTGTACTGGATTGGAGAGGATTCATGTGTGGATTGGAGAGTATTCCTGTGTGGATTGTAGAAGATGCCTGCGTGGATTGGAGAGGATTCCTGTACTGGATTGGAGAGGGTTCCTGTGTGGACTGGAGAGGATTCCTGTTGTGGATTGGAGTGGATTCCTGTGCTGGATTGGAGAGGATTCCTGTAATGGATTGGAGAGGATTCCTGTACTTGATTGGAGAGGATTCCTGTACTGGATTGGGGAGGATTCCTGTACTGGATTGGAGAGGATTCCTGTACTGGATTGGAGAGGATTCCTGTACGGATCAAGACCTGTGCGCTGTGGGCTGGGCTGACCGTCACACAGCGTTTCCATAATCCTGGAGTGAGTCCTGCACTGCTGTGCCCGCCCCACAGAGAAGTCAATACTAGACTGGGCCGTGACAGCGAGGAGAGGGCGGAGGAAGACGGGTGGATAGGAGAGACCCGAGAGGGGTGTGGAGGGGTAGGGGTGACGGGTGACAAGAGGGTAAACGTAAGGACCAGAGAGAGGACAAGAGGGGGTAGGGGGTGGGGGTCCTTACGTTTTATCTGCACCGAGCCTGGAGGGAAGGGCTGATGACAGAGGATGAAAACCTCAGGGGCTCCTTACGTAATAACTCTCGCCTGTGTCAAGGTGTGTCAAGCACGACCAGTGGAAAGCCGCCGACCGAATCAACAAAAGAATTTTAGACACGCGCATCCAGACAACTCAAAAAAAAAAAAAAAAAAAAAAAAAAAATGATGCAAGCATACAAATTGACCGACAGACGAGCAAGCATGAAAAAGGACAACATTCAAACACACAAACGAAACGCCAAACAAACACGACGGCACATTCTCTCTCTCTCTCTCTCTCTCTCTCTCTCTCTCTCTCCTCTCTCTCTCTCTCTCTCTCTCTCTCTCTCTCTCTCACACACACACACACACACACACACACACACACACACACACATATATATATATATATATATATATATGTCCTATATATATATGCCTGACGATTGCACCAGTAAGAAACAGCGCTGTTGATTTTATGCTTACATTTTTAATCCAATTTTTTAACATATATATATATATAATATATAGAGAGAGAGAGAGAGAGAGAGAGAGAGAGAGAGAGAGAGAGAGAGATGGGTCAAAGTCCTTTCGTCCTGTCACACACACACACCACACACACACACACACACACACACACACACACACACACACACACACACACACATACATACATAGATAGATAGATAGACAGATTTATAGATAGATAGATAGATATGGGTCAAAGTCCTTTCGTTGAATAGATCTTTCACAATCACATGCCATGCCCCCCCACCCTTCCACTCTCTCTCTCTCTCTCTCTCTCTCTCTCTCTCTCTCTCTCCTTCTCTGCCTATTTGTCTGAATAACCGCGTACGTCATAGGAGTAAATAAACCGGAAAGTTGTTTGAATCTACGTTGGACCACGTCTGCGTAAAATGTCATCTTTTGTGGGAAAACGTTGGACACGTCTGCAAAATGTCATCTTTTGAAAAGACATGTTGCACTGAGGAACATCTAGCTGATCAACACATTATTTAAATCCCCCCCCCCCCCCCCCCAACTTCTCCGCCCCCTCCCCCCTCGCGCCCAAGAGAGAGAGAGAGAGAGAGAGAGAGAGAGAGAGAGAGAGAGTGTGTGTGTGTGTGTGTGTGTGTGTGTGTGAGAGAGAGAGAGAGAGAGAGAGAGAGAGAGAGAGAGAGAGAGAGAGAGAGAGAGAGAGAGAGATATTGTACCGGATGTGCTTGATTCAATCTAATTCTCGTACATTTTTACAAATGAAATTGGACAGGAGAATGGAGGCAGGAGTGATATATCAAACTTCATTTTCATCCTCCGCTTTTCTATAAACAGCCGCCATTGTTCTTTTCTCTTCTTTCTGTCTGTTCTTCAGATTAAATTTCCATCCATCGATCTCTCCTTCCTTTTCGTTGTCTTTGCTTTCTATCTTGATTTTTTTTTTTTTTTTTCCTTTTTTTTTTGTTTTTTTTTTTTTTGTCTTTCGTTCTCGTCGTTTCATTTCTTTCGGTTCAGTTTGTTTAAGAGTTTCCTGTCCGTTATCATTTTCTCTCTCTCTCTCTCTCTCTCTCTCTCTCTCTCTCTCTCTCTCTCTCTCTCTCTCTCTCTCTCTCTCTCTCTCCTCTCTCTCTCTCTCTCGATTTTCTCTGTTCATTCATTCCTTTCTCCTCTCCTTCTTTCTTTTCGTTGATTTCAGGAGTGTAGGAGTTGATATGATGATGTTCTTGGTGTGGAGTTGGTTGGGACATTTGTGCCGTGTTGACCCGTTTTCACGCAGGAAAGCAGGGTGAAAAGGGAAAGCAAACTGTCAACGGATCTCAGTCAACATCAGTTTCTTCCCCTGAAGCGCTGGTTTTGGGAGACACACAGCAAATTGGCGCTGGGAGAAATCACAAAGGAAGGAAAAGAATGGAGAGCAGACAGTATTATTTCGGTCCCCTGCAAAACTTTCGTTTGATTTATTCCGTTTTTTTCGTTTTCTGTCTTTTTTTTTTTTTTTTCTTTTTTTTTTTCTTTTTTTTTTTTTTTTTTTTTTTCAAATTTCTTTCGGCTTTTTTTTTTTTTCTTTCGTTCGTTTCTTAGTGTAGCCAGGGAACTGACGTTTTCCTGATGGCGACTTTGTTCCCGAAATAGCCCTCCCTCCCTTTACAGTGAACGGATGGGGGACCAGTGTCAATAACAGCTTCTACGCCTTCAGTACTGTTTTAATGTGCCGAGCAGAGACGGGATGCGAGACACAGTTCAGACACGAATACAGAAACACTGAGACTGAGTGGAGACTTCATAATTCACAGCCCCAAGTAAATCTCAGCTGTCTTCCACAGGGACAGTTTTAATCAAACTCAAGCTTTGGCCACAAGGGCTTCTTCCGGAATAAAATACTTCTTAATCAGCCCAATGTTTTCAACGTGACATTTTTTTCACCAGTTTCAGCAACAATAATTGAACATATCGTTCTTTGTTTTCTTTCTTTTTGTTTTGTATTTGTGGTGCAATGTGGGCTCTACTCAAGAATTTATCTGTGGAATGATATGTGTGTGTGTGTGTGTGTGTGCGCGCGCGCGCGCGTCTGTGTGCGTACGTGCGCATGTGTGCGTGCTTTTGTGGTGCGCGCGTGCGTGTGCGCGCGTTTGTTTGTGTATGTGTTGGGGGGGGGGGGGGGGGGGGGTAATATGTATCTGTGGTTTTGAGTCTGTCGAAACCGAGGGAACAGAGTTTCAAAATGGTGATGACTGATGCCGGAAAACGAAGCAAAATTTAGAAAGAGAGGGGGTTAGTTACCGCCAAGGACATTGACAAACAAAGCAGAGGATAAGACACGATGCATTTCGACCTTTTGGGTCTCCTTCAGGCACCCCCCCCCCCCCCCCCCCCCCCCCCCCCCCCCCCCCCCCCCCCCCCCCCCCCCAAAAAAAAAAAAAAAAACAAAAAAAAAACCCATCATATTTAACATTTAGGACAGTACAAACAAAGAACGAAGAGAGACTTATCTGTTGTCCATGTGGTAGGAAGAATGGCCCCTGTCTGTTGAAATGCATCGTGTCTTGTCCTGTGCTTTGTCAATGTCCTTGGTGGTAACTAATCTCCTCTCTTTCTAAATTCGCTTCGAGGGAAAAGAGTTAACTGCAGGAAAATCAAAGAAATTGGTATGCAGATGGGAGCAAACAGCAAAAAAAAAACAGAAATCAAAAAAAAAAAAAAAAAAAGTGTTGGGGGGGGGGGGGGGGGGGGAGGACGAAGGGAGCTAACTACAGTAAAACAGAGCGAGCAGAAACTCTATCAAACAATAGATGTCAGTCAGCATCAAGTTCTTTGCTTGGAGAACAGTTGTTTTGTGACAAACAGAAGGAGAAAAGTGTGAAATAGTACAGAAACACGAGAGAACACCGTAGAATTCATCATTTGAGACCCATGTCAAAGTTTGGGGGGAATGTTGAAAACTGCATAAATCAACCTCACTTCTTAAAGTTTATTTCATACCTCAGTTGACATCGGGACATGTGGTCACATGATTAGAAGGTTTGTCTGGAAAGTTCAAATCTGTCGTGCCGTTGGATTTCTTTTTTTCTTCGGCTTAAAAAACGATCTCTGTCCATCCAGCAGTCGACGGGTAGCTGATTCAGTTCAGGGATGGTTAAAATCGGCGGAAGGAGCGGGGTGTGTACCGTCTACCATCAAGCCATGCCCTGGAGACAGGGGACATTTCTGACGGTAGGCCTACACTTGCCCCTACGACCTAAGAAACTTTGGGAACTTGAACCTTTAACGTGGCAATAAACGGCTCGACAGCTGGTTGGTTTAGTTTTTTTTTTTGTTTTTTTTTTTGAGTGGGAGGGGAAAGATGGTTTTTTTTGTTGTTGTTGTTGTTTTTTGTTTTTTTGTTTTTTTTTTTTTTTTTTTTTTGCTGTCCCAACCTCTGCGCCACCCCAGAGGCAGTGCACCCACGCCGCTCATTCCGACATCCCGTCCACAGCCACAGCCCGGTCGGCCCCGCCGCAGCCCCGGCACCGGGAACAGTCAATGTCAAATCGTCAAGAAGCAACCCGCCGGAGGAGACACTGCACTGCTGCCGAGTGTGCTGTCGGTGGTGTTCAGTGGCGCCTGTTCTGATCTAACATACGCAGGATACCACCTACTAAGCCCCTACTGACGACAATAATTGCTTAGTCGCGGAGCCGGCGTGAGTGAGCTCTCCCTCCGGAGGGCGCCACCACGTCCGTCCAGCGACAGCCCCCATGGACTCGCCGATCCGGTGACCCCGACGGAACCAAACCAAGGCCACAGACGTGGAGAGGACATCGAAATTGAGGTCACCATGAGAGCAGGGCATGAAGGGCCACGAAACTTGAGACTTTTTTTTTTTTTTTTTGCTGATGATCGATGACAATGAGGATGATTAAGATGATGCTACGGATTTCCATTTCGGTCTGAGACTACATGACAGGGCTGTACTCTACGCTTCCTTTCATAATATACCCCAGCGTCAACCAGGCCCGAGAGATACAGGCACCTGCAGTGTTGGTCAAGAAATTTGAGCAACACTCTCAGAAACGCATCCATTAAGTGGATGAAACTCGACTGTGTGGTCCCAGTCTTCCCAACTGAGTCCGCAGCAACTCAAACTCTGGGTAGGAGCCGGTCGGGGCAGAAAAACCCCACATGACTTCTGATGGGATTCGAACCCACACCTCCCAGCCGGGAGTCCGCGACGCTAACCACTTCGCCACGGCGGCTGGTAAGTTGGTTAGTAGTTGTTGTAACAGATGTGCTTAGTTATTTTCTGTTTGTGCTTTTTAGATGACGGTCAGAATGTCTCCTTGTCTGGCTTTCCTGCTATCACTCCCCCCCCCCCCCCCCCCCCCCCCCCCCCCCCCCCATCCTTTTTTTGTGACCATTTCTGCGACTACCGGTAAGCAAGCAAGTGCAGGCCAGTTACAGACACCGTCGTCGTGTGTGTGTGTGTGTGTGTGTGTGTGTGTGTGTGTGTGTGTGTGTACTTCTGTGTAGAGAAATATCATTGACAAGGCGACAGCATCCCTGATATGGCTCCTCGCGATCGGCTGGGCTGTAAACAACGTATGGATTTAAAGAGAGAGAGAGAGAGAGAGAGAGAGAGAGAGAGAGAGAGAGAGAGAGAGAGAGGTTTTCCTTTATAACAATGTGAATCACGACTGCTCTTGTTATAATCGGTTTATTTATTGTATAATCATACTGCCTCTAATGAAACAGTGTTCGTGTATTAGTTTTGCTGTTGCGAGGTGGAAAGCCTCCCGCCCCCTCCCCCCTTCCCCCAAGAGAATAATCGGTGGTCCAATTCCAGGAAGAGTCAGTTAATCAAAGAGTCGTAACCATCAATCACACTGTTTGTCCTATTGCGTTTGAGAAGGTCGAAACAAACAACAAACGACTCCATGTGTAGAAGACATTGAGATGTTGTCAGCCTTCATCATGCCTCCGCTGTTCCCGCTTTTCCCGTCCTTTTTTTCTCCTAACTGCGTGAGCTCACGGGGGGACACTGACAACAGTTCTATTGGTCGGCTTCCACTTCTTCTGTCGTTGTGTGTGCCCCTTTCCCAGGGTCATCTTGTGTTTGTCATTTGAAGTTTTGTATGCACACACACGCACGATGTATGCGCGCGTATGCACACACACACACACACGCACACGCGCACGTGCGCGCGCGCGCACACACACACACACAAACGCACGTGCACGTGCGCGCGCGCGGGCACACACACACACACACACACACACACACGTGCTCGTGCCAGTGCGGGAATATGACGAAGCCCATGCAATTTTTACTTTATTCCTCTTTTGGTGAAATTCTCATATGGCTTGGACTGACATCCGATATTACTTTTGAATTTGACAGGCCAAGCAAGATAGGCTGAATCTGAGGGATCGGCATCATGTTTGCAGGATCACCTGAAACACATGGTGGGTAATCTTATTTGTCTTTGAGATAAGAGGTCTGAATTTTAAAAAGAAAACATCTGATTCGTGCTTCGTTGATTACTGAGGCCATGACCAACGCCCTGAAATACCATGATGATCATCGTCACCGCCGACGATCATCATTGATTCTGATCATGTCCGCATGCAGTGACATCACATTGGTGAAACTGAAACTGATCATGTCCTGTCTACTCCGATAGAAATCGATCGTCACAGTCCAACTCTGGGCACTCTCAACACTCCTTCAATGAGTAGCCGTCCTAGTCTCTCTCTCAGTGACTCAAATTCACTGTGACAATCTCATTCAGTGACCGTCATTTCATCAGTAAAATTGTACATCATTACTTGAAAGTTTTGCGGTCTGCTTTTCCTGATGGTGTCGTGTTCGTCGCCGCACCCAGAAGAATTTGTATTAACGAACCCTGTGTCGTAATTTGTAGATGCCAGAATGTTCTCAGCATGATGAAGGCGGGCAGATAACGAAGAAGAAAGAAGATTTTATCTTGAGAACTTCAACCAGTACCAGACAAAAAATGATTTGGCATAACAAGTACGTACATAATATTGCTAGGTACCACAGTACCAGAATCTCCCTCTCTCTCTCTCTCTCTCTCTCTCTCTCTCTCTCTCTCTCTCTCTCTCTCTCTCTTTTTCATACTAAAATCCTGTGAAACTATTTAACCTTACAAAATCTTGCAAAACAAAGCTGACTGTGCAAAATCTTGATTATGACAGCTGTTTGAAATAGTTATAATAGATCTTCAACTCTTCTTGAATCAGGACATACCCCTCCCCCCTTACAATTATAATTCTTGTTATCAGTTATCAGGCCATATTTTCCACAACCATACATTAGTTATGATGGAACAAAACTGACCCACTGACATAGTACAATCAAAATGAAGTGAAATCATCATTAGGGAAAGTACAGGCAATTTGAGAGAGAGAGAGAGAACTGGCTGCTTTTTCCAAAGGGAAAGGAAACATTGCTTTTTTTCAGACTGTTTCTTGTTAATTCATTTTTGTTCAAATTGTCAAATGCCTCTAGAGGAATTGTGGGATGAGTCAATTTAAAGTACATACTATGCTGTACTTTGTGCTTTTCCCAAATAACTGTTAAATCCTCAGGTGATACCAAGCGAGTGCTCATCTTTCCATTACAGCATAAATGTGTGTTAAAGTCACATGTCTGATTTCTCTAACATAATTGGTGTCTTTTTCATCTGAACATTTGCTGATAGTCGTCTCTCTGTCAGGCACTTCATCATACAGTCCTTGCCAGGATTTTTTCCTTTTTTTTTTTTTTTCACAACATGTAGTATTTTGCACTTACCTACCATAACTCCATCCATGTCCAGTCAACTAACCTGTGTACAGCAACACAGCATTATGCTTGCTCACATAAATGTTCTTGTCATTAGCAAAGATTTTCTGTGGACTATTGACAACATGTGGTAAATCACATGAATACTGCAAGCAGAGAGTGGGTCTGGGTGTGCTCCTCTGATGGACATCAAGTAAAACTTTAATTTTTGAGGAGGAGTGAGCATTTCCAACTTAAAATGCTGAGTTCTATTTTTTATTAAGTCATTCAGTGGTGTTCAGTGGCGCCTGTTCTGATCTAACATACGCAGGACACCACCTACTGACAACAATAATTGCTTAGTCGCGGAGCTGGTTTGAGTGAGCTTCTCCCTCCGGAGGGTGCTACCACGTCCGTCCAACGACAGCCCCCATGGACTCACCGATATCGGTGACCCCGACGGAACCAAATCAAGACCGCAAATGTGGAGAAGGACATCAAAATTGAGGTCACCATGAGAGCAGGGCATGAAGGGCCACAGAATTTGAGACATTTTTTTATGCTGATCGATGAGAATAAGGATGATTAAGATGATGCTACAGATTTCCATTTCAGTCTGAGACTGCATGACAGGGCTGTACTCTACGCTTCCTTTCGTAATATATCCCGGAGTCAACCAGGCCGGAGAGATACAGGCACCTGCAGTGTTGGTCAGGAAATTTGAGCAACACTCTCAGAAACGCATCCATTAAGTGGATGAAACTCGACTGTATGGTCCCAGTCTTCCCAACTGAGTCCGCAGCAAACTCAACTCTGGGTAGGAGCCGGTCGGGGCAGAAAAACCCACATGACTGTGATGGGATTTGAAAACCACGACCTCCCAGCTGGGAGTCTGCAACGCTAACCACTTCGCCACGGCGGCTGAGTTGTATTTTTGACTAAGGAGATATGAAATCCATTCCAGTTACTCCATGCGATTGACTCTTCACAAGGAGTTGTTTATGTGGAACAGAGTCACTTTTGAAAATCCCTTTCAATAACATAAAAAGATTCTCTGTTGTCAACATCGCTAATAGCTGTGTCATACAAGAACCTCCCAGTCTGAAGCCATGCTGACCCACAGAAAGTAAGTCATTTTCTGCAGATGGTAACGACTGTGTCTCTGAAAATAAGTCATTGTCTGTCGTATGGTAACTACAGTGTCTCTGAAAATGACTCATTGTCTGTCGTATGGTAACTACTGTGTCTCTGAAAATAAGTCATTGTCGTATGGTAACTACAGTGTCTCTGAAAATGATTCATTGTCAGTCATATGGTAACTACCATCACTCTTAGAAAATAAGTCATTGTCTGTCATATGGTAACTACCATGACTCTGAAAATAAGTCATTGTCAGTCATATGGTAACTGCCATCACTCTTAGAAAATAAGTCATTGTCTGTCATATGGTAACCACCATGACTCTGAAAATAAGTCATTGTCTTCATATGGTAACTACCGTGACTCTGAAAATAAGTCATTGCCTGTCACATGATAACTACCATCACTCTTTCAAAAGACTCCAGATCTTCTCATAGTAGACCTACTGGTCCGTGGTTCCCTGTTGAAGATTTATTTCCCTTTCTGGAGAGGACTGTTACCGTTGCTTTGTGTCCAGTCCTGAGGTATGACTCCCTCTCTAATGTTTTGTTAAATAAAAGCCACAGTGGGACAGATAATTCATTATGAGCTTCTTTCAACACCCTTGGTAAAGTATTATCTGGTCTACATAGTCACATGTTAACGCCACATCACTTCATTGTGAAGCCGGTTTTATAACTGGAGCTTCTCATTTTTATGCCTTTTTTTTATTTGTGTTTATTTTTGTTAGCTGCCTTATCTTGTACATGTTAGGAATGTTTAATACATCTAGCTTTCTTTTTCAGAGCAGATGCTGCAGAAAATGAAATAAGCAATAAAGGATGAATAAGGGATGAAAAGAAGGCCACAGAGAGAAAAGAAGGGAAGGAGAGAAGAAGAAAACAGAGATAAAAGGTAGGAAGGAGAGAAGAAGAAAAAGACACAGGGCATAGAAAAAGTAGGAAGGAGAGAAGAAGAAAACAGACACACATAGATAAAAGGTTGGGAAGAGAGAAGAAGAAAACAGACACAGAGATAAAATAAGTTATAAAAGGTAGGAAAGAGAGAAGAAAACAGACTCAGGGATAAAATAAGGGATAAAAGAGAGGAAGAAGAAGACAAGACACACAGGGGATAAGCAGTAGGAAGAAGAAAACAGACACAGGGAAGGAGAGAAGAATGACTCGATACAGGGTTATAAGGTAGGAAGGAGAGAAGAAGAATGACAGACACAGGGATAAAAGGCAGGAAAGAGATAAGAAAAAACAGACTCGGGATAAAAGGTAGGAAAGAGAGAAGAAGAAAACAGACACAGGGATAAAAGGGATATAACTTAGGTAGGAAAACTTAGGTAGGAAGAGAAGAAGAAAACAGGGGGGTTTTACAAGGGCTGTAATGGACAAACTGTGATCTGCAGTCTGAGTGCTGATGAACTCAGAGATGATATAGGGGATGTTCGGAGCCTGTTTGAATGCGACTGTTTGAATGGGTAGGCTTTGATATCATAAACATGGACAGATAATGATTTCCTTTTCAGTGGGGCATTGCAGCCTCTGTCACTTGTGGCTGGCAGAGTGGTGTCAGTGCGAGTCAGATGATGACTGAGGAAACGTGTTTTCAGAAACCATGATGACGGTGTCGCCCCAGGGCGGTGAGCCCAGCCCATGGAATGACCCACGCCCATGGCGGCCAGTCCCAGTTTCTGCCAGGCTATCTGCTGGGCGACAGCATGTCACATGGCATGGTGAGTGTTTGTTGACAGTGTGTTACATGGCATGGTGAGTGTCACTGACAGTGTGTCACATGGCATGTACATGCTGAGTGTCATTGACAGTGTGTCACATGGCATGGTGAGTGTCACTGACAGTGTGTCATGGCATGGTAAGTTCACTGGCAGTGTGTCACGTGGCATGGTGAATGTCACTGACAGTGTGTCTCTCACATGGCATGGTATCATGGACAGTGTGTAATATGGCATGGTAAGTGTCACCGACAGTGTGTCACAGTGTAAGTATCACTGACAGTGTTACCTTGCATGATCAATGTCACTGACAGTGTGTCACATGGCATGATCAGTGTCACTGACAGTGTGTCACATGGGATGATCAGTGTCACATGGTAAGTGTCACTGACAGTTTGTCATAGGGAACAGTAAATGTCACTGACATTGTGTCACATGGCATGATAAGTGTCACTGTGTCATATGGCACAGTAAATGTCACTGAGTGTGTCACATGACATGGTAAGTATCACTGGCAGTGTGTCACAAGGCATGGTAAGTGTCATTGACAGTGTGTCACATGGCACAGTACACTGACAGTGTCACATGACACAGTGTCACTGGCAATGTGTCACATGCCACAGTGTCACTGACTGTGTGTCTCCCACATGGCATGGTATAATGGACAGTGTGTAATATGATATGGTAAGTGTCACTGACAATGTGTCACATGGCACTGTAAGTGTCACTGACTGTGTGTCACATGGCTTGGTATCAGAGACAGTGTGTCACGTGGCATAGTATCAGAGACAGTGTGTCACATGGCATGGTATCACGGACAGTGTGTCACATGGCACAGTAAGTGTCATTGACAGTGTCACCTGGCAGTGTATCACTGACAGTGTTACCTTGCATGATCAATGTTACTGACAGTGTGTCACATGGCATGATCAGTGTCACTGACAGTGTGTCACATGGGATGATCAGTGTCACTGACAGTGTGTCACATGGCATGGTATCATGGACAGCGTGTCATATGGCATGGTAAGTGTCACTGACAGCATGTCATATTGCAAGGTATGTATCGCAGAAAGTGTGTAATATGGCATGGTAAGTGTCACCAACAGAATAAATTATAAGAATGGGGACAAGCAAGTTCATCCATGTTCAGATTCTCCTCAAAGGCCCAGTTACTGATTGGCAATAAAACACAGAAGAAAAGAAGAAAAAATGTTCTGTTTTACTTTGTTTACTATTCAGTAAGTTACTTTGTCTACAAGTACAATCCAATAAATGACTTGTCCCCAATCAGTTACTTTGTTCACAATTGAACAAGGTACTTTGTCCAAAATATGATAGTTGCTTTGTGGACAGTGTAATAAGTAATTGTGAGCACAGTCCAATAAGTTGCTATGATGACAGGTATATTACCTGTGTCATTGTGTTACCTGTAGTCAGTCTTGTCCCAGGTAATGTAGACCATTCAGCATGTTAGATACATTAACTCCATCATTGTGTTACGTGTATTGTGTTTCAGTCTTGCCCCAAGGTAATGTCAGCAATGCAGCATGTTAGGTACATTGTGTTACCTGTGTCATTGTGTTGCCTGTTTCATTGTGTTACCTGTATTGTTGTGGTACCTGTATATCACTGTGTTGCCTGTGTCAAAGTGTTACCTGTATCACTGTGTCATAGTGTTACCTGTGTGTGTCATTGTTACCTGTGTTACCTGTATTATGTGACCTGTGTCATTGTGTTACTCGTATCATTGTGTTATCTATATCATCATATTGCCTGTATCATTGTGTATCCTGTATTATGTTACCTGTATCATCATGTTACCTGTACCATTGTGTTACCTGTGTAATTGTGTCACCAGTATCATCATGTTACCTGTATCATTGTGTTAACTGTATTGTGTGACCTGTGTCATCATGTTACCTGTATCATTGTGTTACCTGTATCATCATGTCCTGTGATCATCATGTTACCTGTATCACCGTGTTACCTGTACCATTGTGTGTACCTGTAGTGTGTTACCTGTGTTATGTTACCCATATCATTGTGTTACCTGTTTCATCGTGATACCTATATTTTGGTGTTACCTGTGTTATCATGTGACCTGCATTGTGTTTCAGAGCAGCCCCAGGTTGTGGTCCAGCAGCGCCCTCAGTCCTGGCCACAAGTCAGCTCACGGCACTCACCTTGCCTCTCCCAGGTGACCTCCTCATTTGTGGGTCTTGGTGTTTGACCTGTCTGATGTCTAGGTGGTGTTCCTTGTCTCCAGTCTGAGGTTGTCTTCCCTAGTGTCAGGCATGGTCAGGGATTCCTGTCGCTGCTTTGACACAGGGGTCCCTGGGACCTTTATCCGAAGGCTCTGTGTGTGGTGTGTGTGTGTGTGTGTGTGTGTGTGTGTGTGTGTGTGTGTGTGTGTGTGTGTGTACCGTCTTCACGGTCTTGTGATGTATTGTTAACAGTGACCTTGTGATATTACTGTGAATACTCACTGTGTTGTCCATTTCAGTAACTGTATCCTTGCTATTATGTTTATCGCTAATGTATTGTCTGTGTCATGTCATTGACATATTGCCTATTTCATATATCCATTTGATGTTTTTGACATATAGTCCATGCCATATTCTTGTTGACATATTGCCAATGTCTTGTTGTCGATATATTGTCAGGTTGATGTTGACATATTGTCCATGTCATGTTGAAGTTGTCCAATAGTCCATGTCATGTTGTTGACTCGTCCATGTCATGTTGTTGACATGTTGTCATGTTGCTGTTGACATATAGTCCCAAGTCATATTGTTGTTGTTGATCTATAGCCCATGTCGTGTTGATGCCGACATGCAGTCTATGTGATGGTGTTGTGGACTCTGTGTCACAGAGTTCTGTGGAAAGGGGAGACAGGCAGGGGACGTGATGTTGTGACACTGTGTCACAGAGTTCTGGGGGAAAGGGGAGACAGGCAGGGGATGTGATGTTGTTGTGGACACTGTGTCACAGAGTTCTGGGGAAAGGGAAGTTGTTGTGGACTCTGTGTCACAGAGTTCTGGGGAAAGGGGAGACAGGCAGGGGACGTGATGTTGTTGTGAACTCTGTGTCACAGAGTTTTGGGGAAAGGGGGAGACAGGCAGGGGATGTGATGGTGTCATGGACTCTGTGTCGCAGAGTTCTGGGGAAAGGGAGACAGGCAGGGGACGTAGTGGGGGTCCTCCAACACGTGGCTTCCTGTCCACCACCTCCACCGACCCCAGTTTACTGGCTTCTCCTGGCCAGGTGAGTTCTTCCTTCTTCCTTTCATCATCCCATACCTTCATCTTCTCTGTCCCTCCAGTCCTCCTCCATCCCCACTTTACTGGCCTCTCCTGGGCAGGTGAGTTCTTCCTCTTTCCGTTCGTCCCATACCTTCACCTTTCTTTCCCACCCCCTCCTCCCACCAATCCCAGTTTACTGCCCTCTTCTGCTCAGGTGAGTACTTCTTCCTTCTCTCCCCTACACCTTCACCTCTCCTCTCCCCCCCCTCCCCCTCCCCTCCCCCCAGTCCTCCACCCCAGTTTACAGGCTTCTTCTGCCCAGGTGACTACATCTTCCTCCCTCCCTCCTCCCCAACGCCTTCAGTTCTTCTTTCCCTCCCACTCCTCCTCCCCTCCCCAGTTTACAGTCTTCTCCTCTGCCCTGTTGACTACATCTTCCTCCTTCCCTCTTCCCTACGCCTTCCCTCCCCCCCTTCTCCTCCATCCCCAGTTTACAGCCTTCTTCTGCCCAGCTGAGTACTTCCTTTTCCTTCCCTCCTCCCCTACAACTTCCAGACCTGCCTACGCTATGTTTTTACTATAGAAAACTACGCATTTTTTGCCAAATTACGTAGCTACGTATTTTAGAATGCAACTGCATGATTTAGATTTGGCTGACTACGTAATTTTCTAACTGATATAGAGGAATGCGAAAGCAGTGCTAGTTGTTGTTGTTGTCGCACCCTGGCTAAGAGACTATGTGAAAGTGAAGCGAGGAAGCGAGAAACAAAGTCTGAACCACCTTTTAAGCCAGTCAAGTGCAAGCTGAGAGTGTGTTCAGAAAAACACCCGCCTGCACTGGCTGTTACTCTCTTGCTGTGATAGTCGTAACTTAATCCAAGCGGGCAGATGGCAAACTGTGACAGTAATACTGAACACAGCAGACTTCATTCTACCAAAAAATGGTGGGAAGTGAGCTCACAAAACAGATACAAAAGTCCGATGCTGAAATTCTGGATTCAGAAGATTCCAATACAGCAAAAAAAAAAAAAATCGTGAAGAAGGCTAAGCCTGCATCACAGATGTTTCTGCCTCACAATCAGGAACAGTTTCCATCCCTCGTAGCTTCAAGAAAAGGGAAACATTTCGCACACTGCATTGAGTGTAAACACGATTTGTTTCTGTCCAGAGCAGCGGTATTTTTGACTGCAAGCGCATGCTCAGAGTGTGTCACATGAACAGATCGCTGAGGGTGTTGGAAAGCAAAGGAAAGTGAGTACATTTGTGACAGCCAGCAAGAACACTGACGAAGATAAAGAAAAAAAAAGAAATCTGAGTGCTCAGTTATGAGAGCAGAAGCAATGATTTGCCAGATAGTTGCTGTTTCAAATTTGCCCATTGCAACATTGGACAGCTTGAAAACAGCCATGAAATCTGTTTCCTGGCTCCGAAATTGCCCAGAGACTCCAGGCAAGAGCAGTCATTAGGGAGATGGCAGCTCAACCCCCCAGTAAATCTCCAAAACAGAATGAAGTCAAGGACATATACAGTCTCTGTCTGTGACACCCACCCACACCCACACTCACATCCCCCCCCAGATCCCACACACACACACACACACACACACACACACACATGGGTACACACACATGCACACACGCACTTAACATGTACAGACACACACACATGTATTCATATACACACACACTGGCATTCACACACACTATTCCATGCATGCACACAGTGTCACACAACACAACACAACAAAAACACACACACACACACACACACACACACACACACACACACACACACTCACTCACTCACTCACAACATCACAAGCACCCACACAGACACACACACATGACACACACACACACACACACACACACACACACTCACGCACACCCTAGGGGTACAGACACACACCCACACACACACACACACACACACACAGAAACAACATAAGCAAGCAAAACACATGGCTCAATGTGAAATGTTGAAATGAAAAAAAAATTGCTGTTGCAAACTCATTTTGCTGTAAAATTATTTATTTTGGCCTGGCATAGATCATGTGATTGAGTGACAAGATCGGATGTTATAAATCCCAGATGTTGTAAAATGAAGGGACACAAAAGTCTATATGCTAGATCAAAAGTCCCATATGTTGTTAAAAATGAAGGGACAAACGTCTATAAATGATCCCCTGGGCTGTAATTGAATGATCTGCAAAAGTTTACAGACTATCTTCGTGTGCTACTGTATTGCAGACAAGAACACCTGGATCAGGTGCTGCAAGAGAGTGGCCTCCCCTGGTCCCCCCACCACTGGTGAGTTCTTTTCTCTTCTCTCTCTTTTTTATCTTTTGTTCTCTGTCTGCCTTCTGTTCTGTTTTCAGGTCTGTTTTTCTCTGTTTTTTTGTCTGTCTCTTCTGTCTGTTTTTCAGGTCTGTTTTTCTCTGTTTTCTGTCTGCCTTCTGTTCTGTTTTCAGGTTTGTTTTTCTTCTTTTTTTTCGTCTGTCTTCATTTGTCTTCTCTTTTTTTTTCAATTGTCTTGTCTTCTTTCTTCCTTCATATTTGTCTCATGTCTTTTTTTTCTCTCTGTCTCCTCTACTCTACTGTCTTTTCCTCTGTTTTTCATATTTTGTCTTTCTTCTCTGTCCTTTTCTTCTCTTTTCTCTTCTGTCTTGTGTTTGGATCTTTTCCTCTTTCTTCTGTCTTTTTTCATCTGTTTTTCTCTTTTTTTTTCTCTTTTGTCTCTTTAGTCCTCTGTCTTCTCTTAAATGGCCCCTTGTGGTTGGCTGGGATATGAACAGTTTTTCTTCGAATTCTGTTATGTTCTGCCTTTTCATCTGACTTCTGTTTTCTCTTTTGTTCAGTCTTGTCATCTGTCTTCTGCTCTGCTCTGTTTTCTCTTCAGTCTATTGTTATGTCTTCTCCTGTGTATTTTCTTCTGTTGTCTCTTCTGTCTTCTCTTCTCTTCTCTTCTGTCTTTTTTCTTCTGTCATCTGTCCTGTATTCTCTTCTTTTTTTTTCTGCATTCGCAGGCTGATGCTCCTGTGGACACTCCCTGTGTAGACAGGCTAGTATTAATCCCACCTACCCAACAAAGGAGTGGAGTTTTGTATGTGTGACACTTTTTTTTATCCCGCCATTAAGGCAGCCATACTCCAATTTCGGGGAAGGTGCATGCTATGTTTAACATGTCATCCATACTAACTGCCAAACTGGCCTTCTCATCCATCATGTTCCGAAATTGGTGATGGGTGTGCACGATGTTCTGTGTGCTTTCACATACGGAACCTTGGTTTAGAGTCTCATTCGAAGGACTGTGTGGAAAATGGAGTCAGAACCAATGTCAACTCCGAGGGGGAAAAAAATCTCCCTGTACTGAAACGGCCCGGAAGAGATTCAAACCCGCAACACCAGGATCACCAAGATTATGAGTCGGGCGTTCTCCACCACTGGGCTGTTCTGGCCCCATCTTCTCTTCTGAATTGTTTTCTGTTTTGTCTTCTGTCCTCTCCTGTCTTGTCTTTCTCTTCTGTTCTGTCTTTTTTTTAAGTCAGTATTCTCTTGTTCTCTGTCTTTTCTGCTGTATATCTTCTGTCTACTGTTGTGTCTTTTGTTCTCTCTTGTCTTCAAGTGTTCTCTACAGTCTTCTTATATGTCTCTGTCTTCTTTGCTGTCTTTTCCTCCTTTCCTGCTGGTCTATATATTTTCATTTAATCTTTTTTTTTCTGTCCTGTCTTTTTTTGTTCTGTCTGTCTGTTCTCTTTTTTTCTTTTTTTTCTGTCTTCTCTCCTGTCTTCTGCCATCGGTGTTTTATATTTTGTCTGTCCCCACATCTGTCCATCTGCTTATCACGAGAAGCCATCTGTCCCTTGTGTCATCAGGTCTGCTGGGCACGCCCATTTCCCGCGGTGATGGGTCACTGAATCAGAGTGCCCACATCCCCTCCTCACCAACCCAGCTGGATCCTTTCTACACTCAGGGGTAACTGTCACTAGTTCTTCACTCAGGGATAACTGTCACTGGTTCTTCACGCAGGGGTAACTGTCACTGGTTCTTCACTCAGGGGTAACTGTCACTGGTTCTTCACTCAGGGTAACTGTCACTGGTTCTTCACTCAGGGGTAACTGTCACTGGTTCTTCACTCAGGGGTAACTGTCATTAGTTCTTCACTCAGGGATAACTGTCACTGGTTCTTCTTCACTCAGGGGTAAACTGTCACTGGTTCTTCACTCAGGGGTAACTGTCATTAGTTCTTCACTCAGGGGTAACTGTCACTGGTTCTTCACTCAGGGGTAACTGTCATTAGTTCTTCACTCAGGGGTAACTGTCACTTCACTTCAGGGGTAACTGTCATTAGTTCTTCACTCAGGGCTAACTGTCATTAGTTCTTCACTCAGGGGTAACTGTCACTGGTTTCTTCACTCAGGGGTAACTGTCATTAGTTCTTCACTCAGGGGTAACTGTCACTGGTTCTTCACTCAGGGGTAACTGTCATTAGTTCTTCACTCAGGGCTAACTGTCATTAGTTCTTCACTCAGGGGTAACTGTCATTAGTTCTTCACTCAGGGATAACTGTCATTAGTTCTCTTCACTCAGGGGTAACTGTCATCAGTTCTTCACTCAGGGGTAACTGTCACTGGTTCTTCACTCAGGGATAACTGTCATTAGTTCTTCACTCAGGGGTAACTGTCATTAGTTCTTCACTCAGGGATAACTGTCATTAGTTCTCACTCAGGGGTAACTGTCATTAGTTTCTTCACTCAGGGGTAACTGTCATTAGTTCTTCACTCAGGGGTAACTGTCATTAGTTCTTCACTCAGGGGTAACTGTCATTAGTTCTTCACTCAGGGGTAACTGTCATTAGTTTTTCACTCAGGGGTAACTGTCATTAGTTCTTCACTCAGGGGTAACTGTCATTAGTTCTTCACTCAGGGGTAACTGTCACTGGTTCTTCACTCAGGGGTAACTGTCACTGTTCTTCACTCAGGGGTAACTGTCACTGGTTCTTCACTCAGGGGTAACTGTCATTAGTTCTTCACTCAGGGGTAACTGTCATTAGTTCTTCACTCAGGGGTAACTGTCATTAGTTCTTCACTCAGGGGTAACTGTCATTAGTTCTTCACTCAGGGATAACTGTCACTGGTTCTTCACTCAGGGGTAACTGTCATTAGTTCTTCACTCAGGGGTAACTGTCATTAGTTCTTCACTCAGGGGTAACTGTCATTAGTTCTTCACTCAGGGGTAACTGTCATTAGTTCTTCACTCAGGGGTAACTGTCACTGGTTCTTCACTCAGGGGTAACTGTCACTGGTTCTTCACTCAGGGGTAACTGTCATTAGTTCTTCACTCAGGGGTAACTGTCACTGGTTCTTCACTCAGGGGTAACTGTCATTAGTTCTTCACCCAGGGATAACTGTTATTGGTAAAACATTTTAAAGGAACTGATATTATTCTTCACTGAGGGTGTGATTGTCATTCGTTCTTTATTCGGAAGTAAATTTCATTGCTTCTTCACTCAGGGTTTATTCACCCAGTAATAGCATTTGTCATTATCATTACTCCGAAAGTTAGATGTCATCATCACTGGACTCAAGTGTAGCATTGTACATTACATCTACACCAAGGGGTGACTGTTATTATTACACTGGAGGGTAACAATTATTATTTTAAACCTTACAGTCAATTTATTTGTACATTTTAGGGTAACTGCTTTTATGTGATTAATTGTAAGTTAAGGTAATTCATAATGTCACTTCAGCAGTCTCAGGTAACTGTCAAAGTTTTTATCATCGGCGGAACTAACAGGAACAGTGGAACATCAGACACATTTTAGGCCAGAGCAGCAGCTCCTCCAGAATGGGTCACAGAACACCTCCTGTGGTTTTGTCAGCGCTTGTTGCCTGGGAAGAAGGAACGGGGAGATGTTTGTATCTGTAGGGGATTGACTCTGGCCAAGGGATTTGCTGACATGGCACCAAACAGAGTGGGTCTGGCCAAGGCATTTTTTTTTCTGACATGGCGCCAAACAGAGTGGGTGTCACAAAATTCTTGCATGGAATTTTTGTGTTAGGTTGTAACCCCCCCCCCCCCCTTCCTTGCCCTAAAATGTCTTTGATTTCATGATGAAAACTGAGAGAGCAAAAGTTCATTTACATAATTGTTGATCATGGAGTGTTGTTACAATCAGTATACTGGGTGGATTTGAACACTGGGTGCCATATGAGATTGTGAGCCAACTGTCCATGTCTGTGTTATTTCCTGTGGAAGGCAGTGTAATTTAGACAGGTGTGTTTGGTATCCAGTATTGTCCAGTCACTGACTGTGGCGCATGGCTCTGTTACAGAGAAGCCTTATGTTCAGATGATGTGCTGGACGAAACATGGGTCACGGTGTTTGGGTAAGTTGTGTGTGGACAGCTTCTGGTGCTAAAATTCCTTGTGTTCAGATGATGCACTGGGCAATACATTATGGATCAGAAGTTGGACAAACTGTCACAATTAAAGAAAAAAACGTTTTGGTCACATGTTTTTGAAAGCATACAGGATGTTTAACCTTTGCAAAATACCTAAAAACCCCAGTGAACTGCTTTTATGATAAGATGAAAATGGATATTGTGTTTATAAAGCAGAATAGATTGATAGAAAAAAAAGAAAGTATTCTATATGGAGTAATACTTCTTTTTGATCATGTTTGAAATTAACTTTTAATTTCTGACAATGTTTTGCTTATAGTTAATGGTTTTGCATTCATGTACATAATGAGTAAACCAGACTCCAGGTATTTTAAACTTATCAGGATTCAGTACCATGTTTAGATCAGAACAGTATGTTTTATTTAATCTTTTCCTACCTCCTGGCTATATTGGTTGTGGTTTACTGGTGTTTATAAGCAATCCTGCTGCCTTACCAAAAGTATTCAGGACATCTTTAATTGGTTCAAATGATATCATATTGCCTGTGTTGAAACAACTGTGTATCATCAGCAAACTGTGCAGTCTTATGTTGTACTTTACCGATGTGAATTCCTTTATTGCGTCGTTTTCCTTTTATCATCACTGCTCATATTCCCACACAAATATAAACAGATGTGGAGAGACGATCTCTCTCACTGCATCCTCTCTGTGTCTTGAACCGTTTCATGATGTGAGCATTTTACATTAACTAACGACTTCATATTTTTTATAAAATGTTTCGACCCATCGACAAATACCACTACTAAAACCATATGCCTTCAAAACTTTGAATCTGTTTCAAATTTAGGGAGTTGGATGCTTTTTCAGAGTCAAAAGCAATAATCTTTTTCACATTTAATTTGTTCACATTTAGATGTCTTGATTTAAATCTCCCACATATATCTATCATAAAACCAGTTTGATCCTCTCTAAGTAATTTAGGCGGAATTTGTTTTCATCCTACTTGAAATACATAAAGATCTAGTCTTACACACTACATTAAGAGAAATAGGAGGCCAATTTTCAGTAAATTCCATTGGTGTGTCCCCCTTTGGGAATGCAAGTAATCAGGCCTGCCACCTGCAGTCAAAAGTTTGCCGCTCTGTGTGCTTCATTCAAGTATCTCACAACAAAGTGCCCTAAATGTTTTCCAAAGAATTTAAAAGAACTCTGCAGTGATATGTTCTGAGTCGGGTTTTTATTATTTTTCATCTTTTTTTTTTTTATACATAACTTTCCTCCCCAAAAGTAAGATCATCCTCTAGTAGTTCACTTTCTTCTCTTGAACTTGTATGTTTTTTGTCTTTTTTTAAAAACTAGGTTCTTCATATCATGCTCTTCTGTTTGTTTTTCTTTGTACAAATTTTCATAACAGGATTTGACGTCATGCTGAATATCTTTTTGGTTTTCAAAAATATCATCTTTTTGGGGTAACTAGCTTTGTCACTGGTTTACTGACATAATTTCTTTTTCACAGGGTGACAGATGTATTTTTGGTGGTTTTCAAAGCGAGGTGACTGCAGGCAGAAATTGAAACAAACTTCAAAGAAGGTGCACTGTTCTGCTGAACGAAAGAGATAAACAAATTACAAGACACAACTCTACACGTTTCGGCCGCTTTGGTCTTCTACAGTCAATACAAACATCATTCAAGACAGTGAAAATGAAGAACAAAAATATCTCTTATCTCCCCAGATTGGGCAGAAAATGCCTGAGGAATGAATCGTAATACTTTCCCTCTGTTAGCTTCCCACCTTGCTTTTGATCTTAGCATGTATTTTTTTTTTTATCCCAAATTTTCTCAAGATCCGGATTCTTTTAGTCCAAGTTCTCTGATTTCATTTTCTGTTTTATTTTAATTCCTCTGGAATGTTTCAGTATCCTTTATAGGCTTATTTCCGTTTCCTTCCCTCTCACCTTTTTTTTTTTTTTTGCAAAAGTTAAGCAGTGGACTTGGATCAAATTTTCATCATTGTAAAATAAAACAAGGAATGTTTGTGTCAGCTGTTCCGTGTACTAATCAGTCAAGGAATGTTTGTTCCAGCTTTCCTCCAGGAGCTACCAGCTTATTTTGCAGCAGTTTGCACAGTATGGAAACATCCTCAAACATGTTGTGAGTGTTCCTCAAATATGTTGTATGTGTCCCTCAAACATGTTGTTTGTGTTCCTCAAACTTGTTGCATGTGTTCCTCAAACATGTTGTATGTGTTCCTGAACACGTGTGTGTAAGTGTCCTCAAACATGTTGTAAGTGTTCCTCAAACATGTGCATGTTGTATGTGTTCCTCAAACATGTTGTAAGAGTTCCTCGAACATGTTCTAAGTGTTCCTCAAACATGTTCTATGCGTTCCTCAAACATGTTGTAAGTGTTCCTCAGACAGGTTGTATGTGTTCATCAAACATGTTATATGTGTTCATCAAACATGTTCATGTTATACGTGTTCATCAAACATGTTATAAGTGTTTCTCAAACATGTTGTATGTGTTCCTCAAGTTCTTCAAACATGATGAAAATGTCCCCCAATGAGTTGAAAGTGTATGTGTCAAACATGTTGAAAGTGTCTCCCAAATGTGTTGAAAGTGTCAGTCAAACATGTTGAAAGTGTCTCCCAAATGTGTTGAAATTGTCTGTCAAACATGAAAGTGTCTCCCAAATGTGTTGAAATTGTCAAACATGTTGAAAGTGTCTCCCAAATGTGTGTGAAGATTGTCAGTCAAACATGTTGAAAGTGTCTCCCAAATGTTGAGACTGTCAGTCAAACATGTTGAAAGTGTCTGTCAAAACATGTTGAAAGTGTCTGTCCAACATGTTGAAAGTGTCTGTCAAACATGTTGTGAAAGTGTCTCCCAAATGTGTTGAAATTGTCTGTCAAACATGTTGAAAGTGTCTCCCAAATGTGTTGAAATTGTCAGTCAAACATGTTGAAAGTGTCTCCCAATGTGTTGAAAGTGTCTGTCAAACATGTTGAGTGTCTCCCAAATGTGTTGAAATTGTCAGTCAAACATGTTGAAAGTGTCCCCCAGATGTGTTGAAATTGTCAGTCAAACATGTTGAAAGTGTCTCCCAAATGTGTTGAAAGTGTCTGTCAAACATGTTGAGTGTCTCCCAAATGTGTTGAAATTGTCAAACATGTTGAAAGTATCCCCCCAAATGTGTTAAAAGTATACTTTGAGCTTCACAGTGCAACTCTTTCAGAGTGGTATGGTATGATTTTGTTGACAATGCTATGCTGATACTGTTTGTGATGAAATTCTACACCAAAAAGCAAAACTTTTAGAACTGAAAAAGGACAAGCTACAAGCGTGTCACATTAGCTTGATAAAAACCTGCACAACATTACCCTGAGACTGTAGACTTATTTTTTTTGTTTAGTTGTCACAAGCTACAAGCGTGTCACATTAGCTTGAATAAAAACCCACACAACATTACCCTGAGACTGTAGACTTATTTTTTTTTGTTTAGTTGTCAGCAGAGACTGACCTTTCTTGTTTTCCCTGTTTAGCTGTGATTGCACACTGACATTAGTTCTTTAATCTGTTTGCCTGTGACTGCAGACTGACGTTAGTTCTGTTATCCATTTTCCTGTGACTGCAGATTGACTTTAGTTCTTTTATCTGTTTAGCTGTGATGCAAACTGACTTTATTTCTTTTATCTGTTTAGCTGTGATGCAGACTGACTTTATTTCTGTTGTCTGTTTCAATGGGACTGCAGGCTGACTTTATTTCTTTTATCATTTTTAACTGTAACTTTTTTTGGCGGGAAGGGGGGGGGGGGGGGGGGGGGGTATTTTAGATTTTTGCCAGTGAGCAGAGATGGACATTTGACCTTTTTCCTGTTGAGCTGTGACTGCAGGTTGACATGAGTTTTGTGTTGTCTGTCAGCCGTCGGCAGAGGGGAACTGGATGCACATTCACTACCAGTCCAAACTGCAGGCCAAGAAAGCCCTCAGCAAAAACGGCAAGATGTATGCTGGTCGCATGATGATTGGGGTGCTGCCCTGTATTGACAAGGTAAAGATGTATGATGATTGGGGCGCAGCCCTGTATTGACAAGGTAACGATTTATGATGATTGGGGTGTTGCCCTGTATTGACGAAGTAAAGATGTATGATGATTAGGGTGCTGCCCTGTATTGACAAGGTAAAGATGTATGATGATTAGGGTGCAGCCCTGTATTGACATGGTAAAGATGTATGATGATTGGGGCGCTGCCCTGTATTGACAAGGTAAAGATGTATGATGATTGGGGCACAGCCCCGTATTGACATGGTAAAGATGTATGATGATTGGGGTGCTGCCCTGTGTTGACATGGTAAAGATGTATGCATGACCATTATTCACTTGGTGCCGTGGTTTGGTCATAGATGCTTGGCTGGGCTTTGGGTTTGAGTCTGATCACAGGCTCAGTCGAGTTCTGCCCAGAGTTGCAGAGCATGCTGTGGGTTCAGACAGGTTGACAGGAACCACATGGACGTGTTCCAGTCACTGAATGAATCCCTCTCTCATCGTGTTACTCAGATTTCCTGACACTGCATGCGTCGCGACCCCTCGGGCCTGGTTGACGCTGGAGTCTGTTTTGACCAATATTGCAGGCATTCCTATCTCTTTGGCTGGTTGGTGTCGGAGTCTATTTTGACCAGTATTGCAGGCATTCCTGTCTCTGGCTGATTGACTCCGAGGCTATTTTGACTGATATTGCAGGCATTCCTATCTCTTTGGCTGGTTGACGTCAGTCTATTTTCACCAATATTGCAGGCATTCCTGTCTCTAGGGCCAGGTTGACGTCAAGAGTCTATTTTGACCAATATTGCAGGTATTCCTATCTCTCTCGGGCCTGGTTGATGTTGGAGTCTATTGTGACCAATGTTGCAGGTATTCCTCTCTCTGGAGCCTGATTGATGTTTGGGTCTATTTTGACCAACGCTGCAGGTGTTCTTATTTCTTTGGGTTGTGTCCCTTTTAGTTGGACTGCTTCTTGAGTTCACTACGGTTTCAGTTTTCTGGAAAAGAAATTAAACCTGCTGTATGTAACATGGGCATTTCAGCACACAAAGGGGCCACAACTCTGCGACAGCATGTGTTGACTACAATGGCTTACTCGCTTGCTTCTCTGTATATGCTTGTGGCACAATGAGATTGCGTGATGATGTTAATTTTGACAGATTATGATGCTGTTGTTGTTGACGTGTGGCTGTGTTTTCCAGATGGTGACGGCCAACAAGGAGAACGTGGACATGTACTCCACCCCCATCAGCCTGCAGTCCTCTGCTGATCTCAGTGGGTCAGCACGCAGTGCTGGTACCCCCCCATTCGACCCCTCACCGCCGCCTACTGCGCTTCCCGCAGCGAGTATGAGGTGGGCGGTTTTTCTCTGTCACTCACTGCTCTGTATGCTTACACAGTGCAGTCACTGTTTTGTGTGTTCTGTGTTTTTTACTGTTCCATGTGTTCACCGTTCTGTGTTTTCACTGTTCTGTGTGTGTTCACTGTTCTGTGTTTTTTACTGTTCCATGTGTTCACCGTTCTGTGTTTTCACTGTTCTGTGTGTTCACAGTATGTGTTCCTGATCTGTGTGTTCACATTATGTGTTCTCTGTGTTCACATTATGTGCTCACTGTTTAGTGTGTTCAATTATGTTCTCACTGTTCTGTGTGTTCACATTATGTATTCACACTTTTCTGCGTTATGTTATGTATTCACTGCTTTGTGTGTTAACATTATGTATTCACTGCTTTGTGTGTTAACATTATGTGTTCACTGTTTTGAGTGTTCATATTACCTGTATCCAGTGTCTTGTATGTTCACGCTGTTGATTAAGTGTTCTGCATGTTCGTCAATATTTTGACGCTTTGACAGCCCTGAAGTGACCCCCTAGCCCTTTCGGCTGGGCTACAACAAACACTGTCAGTCGATACATAGCGTTAACTTTATGTCTGTTCTCTCACAAAGAGTGTGAGGTACAAACTTTTGTGAACCTCTGTGTTGTCTGTTCCTTCACAGAGCAGTGATACATACGGCCCTGTAAAAGATCTCTGTGGTAGCCTTTACACTGGTTATTATCTTTTATCAACATCTGTGTTAAAGATGTTCTGTTCCTATACAGTGCGGTTACAGGAACAGAGCAGTTACAAAAACAGACTTTTATTGTCCTCTGTGTTCGTTGTTGTTGTGTCTGTTCATGCACAGAGCAGTGTGAGATACAGACTTGTTATTGTCCTCTGCCTTCACTGTCTGATTTTTACGCAACTGGGGCTCTTTTTTTTTTTTCCTGGTTGTTTATTGCCTTTGTTCTTGTTTATTTGATGATGGTGGTGTGTTGTTGATTGATTGGGCCAGATGTGTTTTTGTTTATTTGGTAGTGGTGTGTTGTTGATTGGGCCAGATGTGTTTTTTTGTTATTTTGGTGGTGGTGTGTTGTTTGATTGGCCAGATGTGTTTTTGTTTATTTGGTGGTGGTGTGTTGTTGATTGGGCCAGATGTTTTTTTGTTTTTTGGTTGGTGGTGGTGTGTGTTGTTGATTGATTGGGTCAGATGTGTTCTTGTTTATTTGGTGGTGGTGGTGGTGGTGTTGATTGGGCCAGATGTGTTCTTGTTTATTTGGTTATTTTGATTGGGTCAGATGTGTTCTTGTTTATTTGGTGGTGGTGTTGTGTTGTTGATTGGGTCAGATGTTTTCTTGTTATTTGGTGGTGTGGTGGTGGTGGTGGTGGTGGTGGTGATTGATTGGGCCAGATGTGTTCTTGTTTATTTGGTTGTGTTGATTGGGCCAGATATGTTCTTGTTTATTTGGTGGTGGTGGTGGTGTTGATTGGGTCAGATATGTTCTTGTTTATTTGGTGGTGCTGCTGACTGGGTCAGATGTGTTTTTTTGTTTATTTGGTGGTGCTGCTGTTGTTGATTGGCAGATGAGTTCTTGTTTATTTGGTGGTGGTGTGTGTTGATTGGGTCAGATGTGTTCTTGTTTATTTGGTGGTGGTGCTGACTGGGTCAGATGTGTTCTTGTTTATTGGGTGGTGGTGGTGTTGTTGATTGGGCCAGATGTGTTCGTGTTTATTGGTGGTGGTGGTGGTGTTGATTGGGCCAGATGAGTTCTTTGTTTATTTTGGTGGTGGTGTTGTTGATTGGGCCAGATGTGTCTCGTTTTTTGGTGGTGGTGGGTGCTGATAGGGCAAAATGTGTTCTTGTTTATTGGGTGGTGGTGGTGCTGCTGATAGGGCCAGATGTGTTATTGTTTATTGGGTGTGGAGGTGGAGCTGATAGGGCCAAATGTGTTCTTGTTTATTGGGTGTTGGTGGTGTTGTTGATTGGTCCAGATGTGTTTGTGTTTATTTGGGTGGTGGTGCTGATAGGGCCAGATGTGTTCTTGTTTATTTGGTGGTGTGTTGTTGATTGGGTCAGATGTGTTCATGTTTATTTGGTGGTGGTATGTGTTGATTGGGCCAGATATGTTCTTGTTTATTTGGTGGTGGTGTGCTGTGATTGGGTCAGATATGTTCTTGTTTATTGGGTGGTGGTGCTGACTGTGTCAGATGTGTTCTTGTTTATTGAGGTGGTGGTGGTGTTGTTGATTGGGCCAGATGTGTGTTTTTGGTTTATTTGATGGTGGTTGTGTTGTTGATGGCTGGGTGAGATGTGTTCTTGTTTATTGGGTGGTGGCAGGGATTAGACCGATCTCATCTTGCCTGGGCAGGTAATGAAGAGCCAGCAGATACCACAGAAGGACAACAGCATTGTGACCAAAGTCAAGGCGTACATGTTTGGCTGGTAGACAGATGACCTGTTTGGCTGTGAAAGACATGTTTGGCTGGCAGAGAACCTGTTTGGCTGGTGAAAGACCTGTTTGGCTGGTGAAAGACCTATTTGGCTGGTGAAAGACCTGTTTGGCTGGTGAGAGACCCTGTTTGGCTGGTGAAAGACCTGTTTGGCTGGTGAGAGACCTTTGGCTGGTGAAAGACCTATTTGGCTGGTGAAAGACCTGTTTGGCTGGTGAAAGACATGTTTGGCTGGTGAGAGACCTGTTTGGCCGGTGAAAGACCTGTTTGCAGAGAGACACCTGTTTGGCAGGTGGGAAGACATGGCATTAGGCTGGTGGATAGACCGTGTGGCTGGCTAATAGAGAAACAGCCTGTCTGCTCGATAGAGAAACAACCTGTCTGCCTGCTACAGAAATAGAAAGATGGCTGGAAGAGGAACAACCGTATTGGCTGGTGATGATAATGAAGTGTAACTACACAGGGTTTATGTAAACTCTCTAATGTTTTGAACAGAGAACCACTGAAGAAGAAGGAAAAAGAACTATGCAATGTTCTAGTATAGTGATACTAAAGAAATAGTGTACATTCTTTGGTGGCAGTGATATAATAGAAATTTAAAAAAAAGTTTATAGTGTTTGTTTGGCAATATCAGTAAAGAAAGGAAGATGGTATGGAGTTTGACAGTAGTGATGATAAAAGACAAAAAAATGATAGTGTTTGATGGCACAAGTGAAACAGCTCAGTGTTTTGGATACTAATAGTGGCAGAACAGTGAAGTATATTGGCTGACGGTGTCGGCTACATCATTTTAAGATTATAGGGCAATATTTTTGTTTGTTGTTGGTAACCAGGACGATGTACACTTGGAAGCAGACCATGTAGAGTGAAGTCTGAATGTAGCACCAGGAGATAAGTGGGCTGGCACTGACAGTGGGTGGCCAGGGACACGATAGTCTCTGGTTGTGACAGCCTGAACCCCCACTACCTGGACATGCTGAAATAGCAATCATTAGCAGGGCTGCCAGTGATGGTGGTGTTCAGCAGTTGCCTGCCCCCCAGAACACAGTTCAAAAAGTCTTCACAGAGCATCTGAACGGGACGTTTCAGCCGTCTATCCCACATTGGGGTTGTGCCTTTCTGCGACGGGCACCTGGCTTGGCTGAAGCATTATGATGCTTGGAGTGAGGCGCGCTGTGAGCTGGGTTGTCAATCACTGGCTGTGTCAAGAAATAAAAGGCTTGTTTGTTTTTTAATTTCAGTTACTGACTGGGAAAAGCTGTGTTATGATGTGCAGACTCGTGCCTCAAAATTGGATCTGCTGTGGGTATAAGTATCATACAATTGTAAAAGGTCGGTTCAAGTGATTGCTGTCTTTTGTTTTTTTCTGAAGAGTTGAATGATGCCTGAGGCGTATTCAAAAAGGGAATATGTGCGTCTTTGGATGCAAAATATGCATGGCTGGAGCCCTGTATTTGAGTGTGTTATAGTCCATTGGCGTACTATGTGCTAACAGCGTGTATCAGTCAGTGTGTTTCTCAGGCATTGACTCTGATATCATTCAAATCATGATGCTGAAAAGCTGCTTCCTTTCACTGGTAAACAAAAACAAAACATGGATGGGTAATTGAGGAATGGAGAAATGCCAGAGGTGTGATTGGCCCCAGACCAATGACAGGAGTTATAGGCACAGCACAAGTCAATCTGTGTATGGTGCAGACTGCTTTCTGTACGTCTGAAAGAGATGCGTTTTTGTTGCCATGTGCACTCAAATCTGAATTGCCTTACAGGGCCTGGTCCCTCAGCTAACAGTGTGTGTGTGTGTATATGTATGTGTGCCATCTGTGTGTGTGTGTGCGTATGTGTGTGTGTGTGTGTGTGTGTGCTATCTGAGTGTGTGTGTGTGTGTGCGCCATCTGTGTGTGTGTGTGTGTGTGTGTGTGTGTGTGTGTGTGTGCATGTGCTTTGTGTGTGTGTGTGTGTGTGTGTGTGTGTGTGTGTGTGCACGCACTACAGAGAGGGAACAACAGCGAAGGCCACATTTAGAAAAAATGTTTTTTAGTGGCTTCCAGTTCATATTTCTGTATGTTTGTTATGAAATGTACACTACACAATACCATGTATGTTGGAGAAGTTTATTGATTCTTTTAGCGAGGAATGAAATGGACTGCCAGTGGCGGGGCTAGATCTTGAAGGGACTTGCTGTGTGTGATATATGGGCCTGCACAGTGTTGATTCGTAGCCTACATGGTCTGTGTTTCTGGCTGTCACGTGACTGTTTTGACAGGCTTAATGTGAAGTAAGCTGCTTTGCCTGACATGTAGGCCCACACTGCACAGGTTCGGGACTCTGTCATTGTTTTGACAGGGCTGGTGTGAAGTGAGTGGGCTGTACCTGTGTGCAGCAGTGCGTTGAACTGGGTGTCATGGTCAGTCGACTAAGGATAGGTTTTGTTCCTGCCATTCATAGGCTGCTCTGTGCCTGTGTGTGGCTGTGCACATTCTGTGAACATAATCAGTACTGGACTGGCCCTGTATGTTCTGTGAGTTAACACACATCAGAACTGACAGAATTCACTGTACATGTTCTGTGAGTTCCACACATTAGACAGAATTCACCCTACATGTTCAGTGAGTTATATACATCACAGACTGCATTGTCCCAACATGTTCAGTGGATTATGAACATGACAAGAGACTGGATTGACCGTACATATTTAGTGTATTTTTTTATGTTTGTTTGTTTTTAACAAGGTCTTAAGAAGTTGTAGTGTGTTGAGCATTGACATGTCTGTTTAGCTCTGTGTATGCAGTCAGGGTCACTGTACAGCATGTTTTGTGTGTTTCATCGTGTTGTGCTGTGTGTTCATTGTGTTGTGCAGTGTGTTCATTGTGTTGTGCAGTGTGTTCAGTAAGACTGCAGTCTGATTGTGTTCTGACGACATCCAGCTCTGTGCAGGATGTGTTCCATGCCGACCAGAATAATGGTGCAGTCAGGGAGCCAGGGTTCAGAATGAGACAAGGTCACCTTGCCCTTCCACCCACAGTCAGTGTCAGTAACTGTGGCTGACGACATTGACATGAGCTAGTCCTTGACATGGGTGTAAAGCGGATGGACGCTTGGAATCACCAGAGGAGGGCAAGAAAGGACATTTAGTTTTAACTTTTTTTTCCCTATCATTACCTTCTTTCATTGATCATAGAGTAGGATTACCAAGTCGAAACTTTGCAGTTCTGTTTGGTTGTGAGATTACAAGGCAAGGGTGTGCTGCACGTCTCCTTGCATGATTTATCTTGGCAGCAGCCAGGACTGAGAGATACACACCTGCAGTGTTGGTCATGAAATGGTGAACACAAGCATGGAGTGGGTGTGTAATGTGGTTGTGTGGTTCTAACTGACCTGTTTTGGTTCTCAGACCAGCATTTGTCAGACCTGAAAGATCCACCAGTCCGTACCTTTGATGGAATTCAAACCCTCCGCCTCACAGCCACAGTCTGGCCTGACCACTGGGCTACTGTCGCTGGTGCCGCTCTTTCCTTGATCTGCCAGCGGAATGAAGAGTGATGGACATGGGCCTGGTTCACAGCGCACACAGCATGATCAGCTCCATGCTGACAGTGACAGGAGAGAGATGTTTAGTTCCATAGCACAGTTCTCATCAGCAATGACATCTGTAGGTCTTATGGACGTCAGTGATAACAAGGATCCCAGTCTGTAACATGTGCTAAAATTTGGTTGGAAGTTTTGCAGTGTATATGTGTTGGTCATTGTGTTGCTCTGTCTTATGTATCTTGATCATGACAGTGCTTTTTTAGAAATAAAAGGTGTGAATGGATATTGAGGATGATATCACAGACTGTTTGTGGAGATTGTCGGTTGTTGACTGTTGACAAAGAATACTATTCTGATTCCTGGTCCTCAAAGACTGTTAGGCAGTGGTCAACAGTGTTGTGTGAACAGAGAGCAAAAACACCTGAACAACGTTGAAATGGGTCGTGTTCATGGGTACAGTTTAGTAGGTGGCTGACATAATAGAGAGCAAACCCTGAACAATGTCAAACTGGTCGTGTTCATGGGTACATGTGGGCAGGTAATGTTTGACATGATAGAGAGCAAACCCTTTACATCGTCAAACTGGTCATGTTCGTGGGTACATGTGGGCAGGTAATGTTTGACATAATAGAGAGCAAACCCTGAACAACGTTGAAACTGGTCGTGTTTATGTTTATGGGTATGTGTGGGCAGGCAGTGGTAGATACAATGGATCAAATACCTGAACAATGTTAAAAATGGTTGTGTTTCATAGAAACGAATGGGCAGGTAGTGGTTGACACAACGTACACTTGAAAACGTTTGAAAGGGTTGATGGATACATGTTGGTGGGTAGGGTGGACACAACAGAGAAATGAGTTGTATTCATGGATACATGTGGGTACGCCAGAAGCCAGAGCTCCAGCTTGGCTGTAACAGAGCTGTCCCTGTCTACCAGAACAAAACACACTTCCAGAAAATATGTCTTTGTGACCACCTGATCACACTTCGACCGGGCCAGCAAGCCACGCACACATGAAACATGTGAGTTCTCACTTTTTTGCTTGTCGTCATTTGGCATAGCTCTTCTGAAAAGCAAAAGAAAAAAACAATCATGTAATATGTGGAAGTGGCAAAAGACCAGAACACTGTATAAACATCTGGCAGATGTAACCAAAGCAGCCAATCACCGACTGTCGGATGGGTGAAAGATGGTGACTGAGGGGGCAGGGACATGATGGATGGAGAATCCAAAGGAAACAGGGGGTCATGTATAGAGGCAAGGTTTGCCTTTTGTCATGGGGGGGGGGGGGGGGGCGGGCCTTGAGATTTACTGAACTACATATACAGTTAAATGTTTCACAGAATCACAGTTAGAGGTGAACCTAAAACACACAAGTTAAAGTGATAACCAGCGTTTCAAACTGGTGAATAATAACTGAATGTCAGAGAAAGGTGCAGATTGTATCAACAGGGGAAAATCTTCAGGTGGAGGTTTTTGAGCAAACACACAATCAATCGCGAGCGAGCAGGATGAAGAGAAAGACAGACAGACATGCAAACTGGTGTTGACGCTGACATTTCGGGTGATGATGATAAACCCAGCAAAAAAGAGGTGTGAACATTCATCAGCGAATCACACACCATGTATCATTTTGTTATTCAGATTTTATTAGTATAATTTTGTTAACAATCAATATATATACGCTTGCCTACATGCATACACATAAGCATACATCCGTTTGTGTGTGTGTGTGTGCATGAGAGAGAGAGAGAGAGGTTGTTGATGAATTCAGTGTACATGAACAGTGCATAATAATCACCAACTCGATATTCTTGCACACTCGAAAGACAATTTGAAATTCATTTTGCTTACTTTGCTATGGTAAAGCATCCCCTTCCTTCCTCTCTCTCTCTCTCTCTCTCTCTCTCTCTCTCTCTCTCTCTGAATTACCTTAACATTCTTAGTTTGGCAATTCTTCTGCTTGCTGCGAATGCTAGTTTGGAGGACCAAGTTCACCAACAAGCACTGAGACAGCAAACGTGTCCAGGAAAAAAGAACAGAGAACAGTAACAACAGCAGCGACAAACGTGACATTGTTCATACAACAACAATGAAAAGAACGGGCTGAATGGATAAAAAGAAGTACAGAAATAAATTTCTGTGGAAGACAACAAAAAACAGCAACGGCATAAATCTTGATGACTAAACCAACAACAACAATAACATTCAACAACAACAACCATCATCATTCATGCGGCCCTAACGTGTTCATTACACATTATTATCTGCTGCCTTATCTTCTGACCTGTGCTAAAATCACATCATTATCTTGCTGCAATGTCTTATGACCCTGTGCTAAAACCATACATCATTATCTTGCTGCAATGTATCTCCGTGCTAAAACCATACATCATTATCTTGCTGCATGTCTTATGACCCTGTGCTAAAACCATACATCATTATCTTGCTGCAATGTTTTATGACCCTGTGCTAAAATCACACATCATTATCTTGCTGCAATGTCTTATGACCCTGTGCTAAAACCATACATCATTATCTTGCTGCAATGTTTATGACCCTGTGCTAAAATCACACATCATTATCTTGCTGCAGAGATCTCTGACCCTGTGCTAAACCACACACATCATTATCTCGCTGCCAGAGAAGAGTTAAAGGATCATTACAATTCCTGCCCCTCCCCCCCCCCCCCCCCCCCCTACACACCCCTTACTACAGCCAGGATGACAGAGAAGCATTAAAGGAACAATTCCTGCTCTCCCCCCTCCCCTCCAATGCTACCCCTTACCACAGCCAGGCTGACAGGAAAGAGTTAAAGAAACATTACAATTTCTGCCCCACCCCCCCCCCCCCCCCCCCCCCCCCCCCCACCACCACTACAACCCACCCCTACTACAGCCAGGCTGACGGAGAAGAGTTAAAGTAACATTAATTTCATGCCCTCTCCCCACCCCCCACCCCCCAACCCCAAAGCTATACCCCTTACTACAGCCATGATGACAGAGAAGAGTTGAAGGAACATTACAATTCCTGCCCTCTCCTCTCCTGTCCATGCTACACTCACTACAGCCTGCGGGACAGCGAAGAGCTGATACTACAATTCCTTCCCTCTCCACGTCATGTTACACCTTTTCTACCCTCTACAGGACATAGAAAGACTAATACAAGATTCATGTCCTCTCCGGCTCATGCAACACCAATTTTTTGTACATCCTGTGGGAAGGAGAAGAGTTAGAGGACCACTACAACTGTTCCCATTGCCCCACAGACAGAAAAAAGTACTGACGTCATCAACACTCCACAAGGCAGTGACGTTCCCTGACGTCATTAACATCCCGTGGGACAGCTGAGGCTCTTCTACATGGGTCAGATGACCCCTCCCTGTTGCACATCGCGATGAGAAAGGTCAAGGGCCACTATCAGGAAACAACTCTTCTTGTTCATGCATCATAAGTTCTCTCCCTTTCCTAGGAAAATTGAGAGGGGTTTGTGTGTGAGAGAGAGAGAGAGGGGGGAATATTCCTGACCATGTCTTGGTACAGTTTCAGACTGCCACCAGCTGTCTAGGTCAAAAGCAATCATCATGCCCACCCCACAGCAGTAACGTAGCGTTTGTCCATCAGTATGGTGCCTCAGGCAGCACTTGCTTGCATTAACAAAATTTTACAAAAGAAAAAAAAAAAGGAATGAAGATGACTGGTGTTAAAATAAAAACGATCCCCAACCACCTGACAAAGACCGTACTGTGCTAAGACAGAGGTACCATGCGGAAGAAGAACCCAGCACTGGCTCTGGTCTGATAGATCTTTCCCACGCAATAGTCACTCCTCACACTGTCTTTTAGAAAGAAGACAGAAAAAAAAAACTCCAGCCAGCTGCGTCTGCACAATGACCTCTCTTCGCATCCTCTAAATGAACACCTGGGCAGCTCCTTCTTCCCAAGAGCGATGTTAGCAATGTCTCAGAAATATTCTTTAAGCCTCCTTTTTACACAGTGATTGTTGTCTACACTGTACACAAAAACCACCTTCCTTCCTACACTCCATGCCTTTAGAATTAAAAAAAAAAACAACAAAAAAAAAACAACTTTCCACACATTGCTCACTCTTTACGCTGTCTGAAAAGGCCAGCTCTTTACACATACTGCTCACATTTTATACTGTCTCAAAAGGCCAGCTCCTTACACATAATGCTTTTTTTTTTTTTTTTTTTTTCCACACCGTTCTTTAGGCCATCTCCTTTCACACAATACTCAATCTTTAATCTGTCTTAAAAGGCCATCTCTCATACAATGCTCAATCTTCACTATGTTATAAAAGGTCAGCTCTTTTCACACAAAAAAACCCTCATTCTTTACACTTCTTTAAAAAAAAAAAAGTTCTTTCCACAAAATGATCACCCTGTACATAGTCTCAAAAGAGCCTGCTCTTTCCACCGAGTGACTGCTCTTTACACCGATTCTAAACAAAACGAAAACAAACAAACAAACAACAATGGCAACAACTACAAACAGCCAGCTTTTTCCAAGCATTAACCACTCTTTACAAGTTTACATTGGCTAAAAACCCAGTTCTTTCCACACAGTAACTGCTCTTTACACCATTCTTTACATTGTCTAAAAACCCCGTTCTTTCCACCACACATTAATTGCTCTTTATACTGTCTCAAAAAAACAGCCAGTTCCTTCCATGTAAAAAAAAAACCTTTTTACATTCTCATAAAGAAACCTTGTCAACTCTCTTCTTTTCAATGACAGCTCTTTACACTGTCTTTAAAAACCCAGTCAGGTTCTTCAACAGAGTAAAACCTCTTTACACTGTCTCAAAAATCCTGTTGAGTCGTTCTACACAAATAACAAATTTACATCACCCCACAGGAAAAAAAAATTAGTACTCGTTACATCGTCTGAAAACAGCAGCGCGCAAGCTCTTTCCACACGATGACAACTCTTTTATACTTTGAAAGCCAGTTCTTTCCAGACAATGAGTCGTGATTGACCACTGTTTACATTTTTTTAAAACCAGCTCTGTCCGCATAATGACCTTTCTTTACACAGTTTAAAAACAGCTCTTCCCAACCAATTACCACTGTTTACACAAGACGTCAGTCTGTCCACATAATGACCACTGTTTACACAGTTTAAAAACAGCCCTGTCCATATAATGACTATTGTTTACACTTTCTAAAAGAAAGCCAGCTCTGTCCACATAATGACCACTGTTTACACTAGAAGTCAGCTCTGTCCACATGATGACCACTGTTTACAATGTTTAAAGCATCCAGTTTTTCCACACAGTCACTACCTTTTACTGTGTTAAAAAAAAGTCAAAAACATTTGCCATCTCCGCATTGTCTCTATTCTTTATAGTGACTTTTTAAAAAGCCACCTGGTCTTTCTGCAGATCATAATTTTCACATTATCCTAAAACCAGCCTGCTCTTTCTGCTCAATCATCACTCATTACACTTCAAAAAACCCAGCCAGTTCTTTCTGCTTAATCATCACTCTTTACACAGTTAAAAAAAAAAACCCAGCCCACTCTTTCTGCTCTATCGCCACTCGGTTCACTGCTCTATTAAAGTCTTATCATCTCTTTCCACTCAATTGTCACTTTGTACACTGCTGTAAAAATCCAGTCAGCTCTTTCCACTCGATCACCCCTCTTTACACTGTCTTTGAAAACCCAGCCAGGTCTTTCACTTAATCATCACCATTTACACTGTCTTCACAAAAAAAAAACAAAAACAACAAAAAAACAAAAACAAAAAAACAACAGCCAAGTATTTCCATTCACTTATCACATTTTACACTGTCTTAAAAAAAAAAAAAAACCCAGCCTGCTCTTTCCACCATTCTTTATACTGACTTTAAAAAAAATCCAACCAGATTTTTCCGCCATTCTTTACACTGTCTTACAAAACAATCAATCATCACACCTTATACAATCTGAAAAAAAAAAAACAAACAAACAAACAAAAACCCAGCTAGCTCTTTCAACTCAGTCACCACCATTCTTTACACGGTCTTGTCTTTTTACTCAATCAGCACACTTTTATGAAAGTCTTTAATAATAATAATAATAATAAAAAAAAATACCAGGTCTTTCCAGTCAGTGGTCACTGTGCTCGCTCTTTGCAGTCAGTCACCAGTGTTGACTCTTGTTTTTCACTACAGTCGCGGTGGACATCATCCGCCCATCCTGGCCGACTGCTGACCCACATGGTAACGGTGCCGGTCTGCGGGCGGTGAGAGGACGAACGTCTTCAGCTGGCTGTGTGGTGCTGCGGTCTGCAATCTGGAAGCTGGAACCTGGCTGCTGCTGCTGCTGCTGCTGCTGCTGCTGTACCTGATGTGCAAGGCTCCCTAGTCTCCCACTGTCCACCATGGTGAGCAGTTTCCAGGGGAGACAACCTAGAGCGAGGTGCTGCCTCTGGTGGCCGCCCAAGGCCCGGATTTCTCTCCACCTCCTCCCCCCCATCCCCTTCACAACGTCTATGGGACTTAAGGCACATGCAAGGGCTACGTATCACACGTTCTTTTTTTTTTTTTTTTAATTCCCACCATCCCATTCCATCATGCCGGCACTGCGCAAGTCAGACACACCGGAAAGGGAAACAGACAGGACTTCCGGCCTGCCATCTTCTCCCCCTTCACCCCCCCTCCCCCCCCCCCCCCCCCCCCCCCCCCCCCCCCCCCCCCCCCCCCCCAAACCAGTCTCGGACCGTAAAGCATGCATCAGCAATCAATTGTCGTGAAGGGGTCTCCTTTCAGTTCCCCATGGTGTGTTTCCCGGCTGACTGTGTGGTCTCAAAGGTCCGGCCTCTGCCCAAACCATGCTATGTGGAATGTCCGCCGATGTCCGTGATGCCGAATGATGGAGGGAGAAGGGGGTCAGGTAGCGCAGGCGGGGTTCAGGAATGTGAGACAGGCGAGGGGGAGTGGATGGGGGTGGTGGGGGGGGGGGGGGGGGGGGGGGAAGAGGCGGGCGTGGGCAGAGGGTCTAGTCATGCCATCCGTGAGCCTTGGGGCCGAACCTGAAGCAGAGCTTCTTGGGGAAGCGGCCCGTCTTGGGCACACAGTCAAAGTAACCGGCTGAACGGCAGAACCTGCACACACACACACACACACACACACACACACACACACACACACACGCACGCACGCGCACGCACGCACGCACACACACACACACACCGTGACATGATGGGGGTTAACGTGGCGTGAGATGATCTGAAGTGACGTGGTATGTGACGTGACGTTATGGGATGTGTTGTAATAAGTAGTGACGTGACCTGACGTGACGGGACCCGGGTGACGTCACAAGACGTCATCTGGTGTAACGCAAAAAGTAATGTGCTTGACTGTGAAAGAAATGTGGATTGACGTCGTGTGATAATGTGACGTGACGTCATATAAGGTGATAATGATTAGAAACGATGCCATGTGAATACCTGTCACGTGAAGTGCGGTGTGGTGTGATATCGATGACCTACCTTTCCAAAGTCTCTTCACGATCGGTTTATGTAGACAGGGTTTCATTTTGCAGCCATTACCTTCGCAAAAATCTAAGATCAAAATTGAATCCTTTTTTTTTTTTTTGGCATTTTTTCACCGTCTTGTTTGGACGATCTACAATGCATTTCGGGTGAAAATCCACAGTTTAATCTTTACATTAAAGCAAGTCACGGCTCGCGCTGAAGAACAAGACAGATGGACTGGAGAGGAATTCAAGCAAGCGTAAAAACCACCGATATTCAAGTTTTAAGGCGCAAGATTTCGGTTCATTTCTAAAGGTGTTTTTTTGTTTGTTTTTTTTTTTTTTTTTTTGATAGCGTAAAACCAAAGTCCCACAAATAACAACACGAAGAAGAACAGCCTTTTATCTGGTCACTCACTATCTCTCACACTGACTAAACCTGATTTTTCATTCACTGCTTTCTACTTAAGTCTGGTGTTTTTCTAAATCCCTGTACATATGTGCATAAGAGTTCAAAGAAGAAGTGGTGATAACACGCATCATGTCAAACGGAAACCCGGCATTCAAGACCTCTTGAGTAAATGGAAATGACCTCCAGAACACGCTGAGGAGAAGTTGCTTCTTTCGATTGTAACACGTAAAAGATATCCCTGCATATAGCCACATCATATTTTAATACGAAGTTGCATCTTTCGTTGTAACACGTAAAAGATATCCCTGCATATAGCCACATCACATTTTAATTACACATCAAATGTCCATGTTGTTTCCCCCCATTCGTTACCTTTTCTCTTCATTCCCTCACTCCCACTCTCCCCCCCCCCCCCCCCCCTCCCTCCCCCGTCCTTTCTTCATGTCTGTGCGTGCGTGCGCGTGTGTGTTCGCGTGCGTGCGCGCGCACGTTTGTTTGTGTATACTTTCTTTCATATCAAACACCTATGTAGCAAAGACAGGAGGGATGGACCATTGACGTTTATGACAGAAGAATAAAAGGGAGATGGGGTTGGGGGGGGGCGGGGAGTAGAAGAAGCGGAGCGAAATGAAGGGAACAGGGGAGGGGAGGGTGTGGTGGTGGTGGTGAGCAGTAAACCAGAGGTAAGAGGTGGGGGGGGGGGGGCAGTGGTAAAGAGTAAACCAGAGGTAAGGGTGAAGACACCTAGTACGAGAGACCGGGACGAGTGAAGGACGGGAGGGGGGGGGGGGGGGGGGGGGGCTCTTCCATCACACATGACTTCATAAGACGCATGGCCATCTTAGGGCGGTGACAGGCCAAAATGATTCCCCAGGCAAACGTGCTCCCCCTTTTGACAAGCCTCAGCGTGATCGTCAGCCTGAGAGTTTCACTGACACGGAGCCCGTAGCCCCGGGGGTGCCATCCATCTCGGCTGGCTTTATGAGAGAGGCAGGGGCAGGCGTGGGGACGGGACGACATCAATCAGGAAAAGTTAATTACCCGCTGATTGGTCATGTAAGGGGCGCCGTGAAGTGAAGGACTCCCCAACAACATGACATCGTGGCTAGCTTGGCTTGCTGAGTGTTTGAGTGTCGAAGTTTGCTGACTTGGGTTTTTAGAGAGTGGGAATGGCGCACAGAGTAAATGCCAGTTAGCATCCAGGGACTGTTGATAGGGAATGAAGAAAAAAAGCGTTGGCGGCACATCAATCCAAAACGATTTTTCATCTGGTCTCTAGTCCTTGAAATAACGGGGTTTTTTTTTGTTTTTTTTTTTCTTCTTTTATAAGGTTAGGAGGATTATCATTGCACAGAAGATGAATTAAAAGTTGTTCAAAATTCCGTTTAACACCTCCCCCCCTCCCCCCCCCACCTCTCTCTCTCTCTCTCTCTCTCTCTCTCTCTCTCTCTCTCTCTACGTATGTGTTTGGGTGGGTGGGTAGTGGAGACTGTGACAGTCACAACTGTAAAATTCCCATGGACTGACATCCAACCGTCTTGTTTCAGTTCTTGGAGTTGTCTTCCCTTTCATGGCTTTCTAGTCCCTAAGCACACCCTGTGGAAACCTTGGCACGGCTATGGGGATTAATAGGACACCGCAACAGACTGTCAGACAATGGGGATTTATAGGACACCGCAACAGATTGTCACATTATGGGGATTTATAGGACACCACAACAGACTGTCACACTATGGGGATTTATAGGACACCGCAACAGACTGTCACACGATGGGGATTAATAGGACACTGCAACAGACTGTCACATTATGGGGATTTATAGGACACCACAACAGACTGCCACGTTATGGGCATTAATAGGACACCGCAACAGACTGTCACACGATGGGGATTAATAGGACACCGCAACAGACTGTCACACGATGGGGATTAATAGGACACCGCAACAGACTGCCACACTATGGGGATTAATAGGACACCGCAACAGACTGTCACGCTATGGGGCTTAATAGGACACCAGAACAGACTGTCACGCTATGGGGCTTAATAGGACACCAGAACAGACTGTCACACACTATGGGGATTAATAGGACACCGCAACAGACTGTCACACTATGGGGATTAATAGGACACCCGCAACAGACTGTCACACTATGGGCATTATAGGACACCACACAACAGACTGTCACGCTATGGGGCTTAATAGGACACCACAACAGACTGTCACACTATGGGGCTTAATAGGACACCAACACAGACTGTCACGCTATGGGGCTTAATAGGACACCACAACAGACTGTCACGCTATGGGGCTTAATAGGACACCAGAACACTGTCACACTATGGGGATTAATAGGACACCGCAACAGACTGTCACACTATGGGAATTAATAGGACACCGCAACAGACTGTCACGCTATGGGGCTTAATAGGACACCAGAACAGACTGTCACACTATGGGGATTTATAGGACACCGCAACAGACTGTCAGACTATGGGCATTAATAGGACACCAGAACAGACTGTGACGCTATCGGGATTAATAGGACACCAGAACAGACTGTCACACTATGGGGGATTAATAGGACACCAGAACAGACTGTCACGCTATGGGGCTTAATAGGACACCAGAACAGACTGTCACACTATGGGGGTTTATAGGACACCGCAACAGACTGTCACACTATGGGGATTTATAGGACACCGCAACAGACTGTCACACTATGGGGATTTTATATGACACTACTACAGACTGTCACACTATGCGGATTTATAGGACACCACAACAGACTGTCACACCATGGGGATTTATAGGACATCCGAACAGACTGTCATACTATAGGGATTTATAGGACATGAGAACAGTCACACTATATAGGGATTTCTAGGAGATCAGAACAGACTGTCACACTATAGGAATTTATGGGACACCACAACAGACAGTCACACTATGGGGATTTATAGGACACCGCAACAGACTGTCAGACTATGGGGATTTATAGGACATGAGAACAGACTACGGGGATTTTAGAGGACATGAGAACAGCCTGTCACACTATGGGGATTTATAGGACATGAGAACAGACTGTCACACTATGGGGATTTATAGGATATGAGAACAGACTATCCCACTATGGGGATTTATGGAAATCGACAACAGACTGTCAAACTATGGGGATTTATAGGACATGAGAACAGACTGTCAGACAGACTGTCAAACTATGGGGATTTATAGGACATGAGAACAGACTGTCAGACTAAGGGGATTTATAGGAATCGACAACAGACTGCCACACTACAGGGATTTATAGGACACCACAACGGACTGTCACACTATGAGAATTTAAGCGACACACAAAGGTTTCCTGTCCAGAAAGGTAGCCTGATACCCCTGGTCTTTCTTCCCTCTCGTTCCTCGGCTAGACGCCTGGAAGTTTACCATTCCTTCTAATTCTGCTTAAGTGACCGTCTTGAATTCCACAATTTGATGCAGCCACATTTCATTTGTGGGTATCAGCCAGATAAGCCAATCTGTTGAGTGTGAGTGATTGATTTCGGCCAGATAAGCCAGTCTATTGAGTGTGTGTGATTCATTTCAGCCAGATAAGCCAACCTGTTGAGTGTGAGTGATTCATTTCGGCCAGATAAGCCAGTCTACTGAGTGTGTGTGATTCATTTCTGTCAAGCGGTGACACTCATAATGTGATGTGCCCAACAGGCACAAGCACCTCAAGAAAGAAGGGGAGCGGCGAGAGAAGGGCTGCCCAATATGTGTAAGGGCGACAACACAAGAGAGTGTACAGCAGAATTTCCAGGATGATGTCCGGCACCCAAGAACGGAAAGAGCAGCGTGGGGACTGAAACGGCCCATCTTGAACGCCCAGGGCAAAAAGACTTCTAATTCACCGGCATTACTGGTATGTGACAGAGAGGACTAAAAACCCAAACCTACCCGCCCCAAGGTTCTGCTCCCTGAAAAAAAAAATCGACTTAGTGCCTGACCCCGCCCAAAAGGGTTCTTCACCTCATGGCCCGGCTGAGCTTCTCGTAGGTCATCTGCGGGTTGTTCTTCTTCCGACCCCACAGGTGGGCCACCGCCTCCGACTGAACGAACTTGAAGACGCCCATGTCGCGGTCCTCCCAGCGGACCAAGGAGGGGCTGAACGCGGGGTTCTTCAGCAGGTCCTGATGAACTCCCACAGGTGGTTGCCCTTGGACGCTGCACGCAGACGGTGAGTGGGACAGCCATGTCAACAACGACCATGATGGTGATGATCAACGTCACCCTCATCCTTACTTCATTATCATCAAATTCTTATGTAGAGGTTAAGCTTGCTGTAGTGGTGACTCTACGGACATTATTAACACTGACCCCCCCCCCCCCCCCCCCCCCCCCCCCATCCCGATACAGAATGACGACGTTCACGTTCAACTCATGAGACAGTGACGCCAAAACACAACCTTCGCATTGAATTCCTGATAGATACTAACGATACAGACAGTCTTCACACTGAATTAATTCTGGATGTAAAGTGACAACCTTTACATTGAAACAATGATACGGACAAACCACACAGACAACCATCACAATGACCCCTTGATGGACAGAGAAAATCTTCACACTGAACTCAGTGACTGACAGATAACCTTCAAAGTGGCACCTGAGAGACACTGACCCTACAACCTTCACATTGACCCCTGACAGACACTCACTGTGCAGACAACCTTCACATTGACCCCTGACAGACACTGACCGTGCAGACAACCTTCACATTGACCCCTGACAGACACTGACCGTGTAGACAACCTTCACATTGACCCCTGACAGACACTCACTGTGCAGACAACCTTCACATTGACCCCTGACAGACACTGACCGTGTAGACAACCTTCACATTGACCCCTGACAGACACTGACCGTGCAGACAACCTTCACATTGACCCCTGGCAGACACTGACCGTGCAGACAACCTTCATATTAACCCCTGACAGACACTGACCCTAAAGATAACCTTCACATTGACCCCTGACAGACACTGACCGTGCGTGCAGACAATCTTCACATTGACCCCTGACAGACACTGACCCTACAACCTTCACATTGACCCCTGACAGACACTGACCCTACAACCTTCACATTGACCCCTAACAGACATTGACCCTACAGACAACCTTCACATTGACCCTGACAGACACTGACCCAACAGACAACCTTCACATTGACCCTGACAGACGCTGACCCTACACAACCTTCACATTAACCCCTGACAGACATTGACCCTATAACCTTCACATTGACCTCCTGACAGACACTGACCCTACAGACAACCTTCATATTGACCCTGACAGACACTAACCCTACAACCTTCACATTGACCCATGACAGACACTGACCCTAAAGATAACCTTCACACTGACCCCTGACAGAGACTGACCCTAGACAACCTTCACATTGACCCTGACAGACACTAACCTTACAACCTTCACATTGACTCCTGACAGACACTGACCCTACAACCTTCACATTGACCCCTGACATACACTAACCCCACAACCTTCACATTGACCTCCTGAGAGACACTGATCCTACGACCTTCACACTGAACT
>JADBJO010000625.1:507500-510000 GCA_016801955.1 Conus betulinus | reverse complement strand
CCATCATTGTGTGTGTTTCTCAACACCTCGGGAAGAATGCACAGTCCAACAAGCCCATAGTGTCTAACAAAGGCACCGACTATGATTAAATGTGTTTCTCAACACTAAGGAAAGAACTCACAGTCTAGCAGACTCCCCAAAGGTGCCAGCAAATGATAAGAAATAAATGAAAGTGATATAAAGAAACGTTACAATCATAAGGAACGAATGATCAGAATAAAAGAACAAATTAAGAGCGTATGCTTGAGGATCCAAAAAGAATGAAAAGAGAGTTACTTGACGGATACAGCAAGACACAAACCAGGGGAAGATAACAATCAGTGTCCATGAAAGGAAATTTGAAGGTATAATGACTGCAGGTGAAAGTTACTATACAGAAATAAATGTTAATATTTACTTTTTTTACTTCTTGTGTGTGTGTGTGTGTGTGTGTGTGTGTGTGTGTGTGTGTGTGTGTGTGTGTGTGTGTGTGTGTGTGTGTGTGTGTGTGTGTGTGTGTGTGTGTGTGTGTGAGAGAGAGAGAGAGAGAGAGAGAGAGAGAGAGAGAGAGAGTGTGTGTGTGTGTGTGTGTGTGTGTGTGTGTGTGTGTGTGTGTGTGAGTGTGTGTGTGTGTGTGTGTGTGTGTGTGTGTTGTGTGTGTGTGTGTGTGTGTGTGTGTGTGTGTGTGTGTGTGTGTGTGTGTGTGTGTGTGTGTGTGTGTGTGAGAGAGAGAGAGAGAGAGTGTGTGTGTGTGTGTGTGTGTGTGTGTGTGTGTGTGTGTGTGTGTGTGTGTGTGTGTGTGTGTGTGTGTGTGTGTGTGTGTGAGTGTGTGTGTGTGTGTGTGTGTGTGTGTGTGTGTGTGTGTGAGTGTGAGGGTGTGTGTGTGTGTGTGTGTGTGTGGTGTGTGTGTGTGTGTGTGTGTGTGTGTGTGTGTGTGTGTGTGTGTGTGTGTGTGTGTGTGTGTGTGTGTGTGTGTGTGTGTGTGTGTGTGTGTGTGTGTGTGTGAGTGTGTGTGTGTGTGTGTGTGTGTCCCGTATATCTTTTCCTTACCCCTTTCACCAAGCCCTTCCTTTCAAAATTCCTGTCTGGTCATTTTCATGGCAACTGATGATCTGTTTACCTGCATTGTTTTGGTTTGTTTTGTTTGTTTTTTTCCACATACTTTCTTCATGTCTATCGTCTGTTTGTTTGTTTTATAGACTGATTAGTGTTTGAAACTTAAATTTGACGGCTCAGTATTTTAATATTTCAAGCTTGAAACTTACATGTGTGTGTGTGTGTGTGTGTGTGTGTGTGTGTGTGTGTGTGTGTGTGTGTGTGTGTGTGTGTGTGTGTGTGTGTGTGTTGTGTCTGTCTGTCTGCTGCCTGCCTGCCTGCTGCCTGTCTGCTGTCTGTCTGTCTGTCTGTCTGTCTGTACAGTGTGACATGTTCTAGCTATTCCAAACAAAAAGCAGCGGTAACGGCAAGGGTGAGTACAACACACCACACACACACACACACACACACACACACACACACACACACACACACTGCCATACTTACGGCCAAGGGCGGTAAGCCACACTGAGTGCCATGGGTTGTCTCCCGTGGCCAGAGGTCACTCTCTGACAGCAGAAGACACCAAGTGAGTGAAAGGAGGCGGGGATAGATAGATAGATAGATATAGATAGATAGATAGATAGATAGATAGATAGATAGATAGAGATAGATAGTTGGTTGTTGGTTGGTTTGGTTGGTTGGTTGGTTGGTAGGTAGACAGGTTGGTAGATAGACAGTAGGTATGTAGGAAGGTAGGTACGTAGATAGATAGGTAGGTAGGAAGGTAGGTAGGTAGGTAGGTTGGTTGGTACATTGATAGGTAGGTGGGTAGGTATGGAGAGAGAGAGAGAGAGAGAGAGAGAGAGAGAGAGAGAGAGAGAGAGAGATGTAGATAAGTAGGTAGGTAGGTAAATAGGTACGTAGGTATGAAGTTAGGAAGGTAGGTAGGTAGGTGGGTAGACAGACAGTTGGAGAGACAGGTAGGTAGATGGGTAGGCAGATAGACAGATGGATGGGTAGGTAGGCAGGTAGGTAGATAGACAGACAGATAGACAGACAGATATATATGCATATAGATAGATGGATATACAGATACATACATACATACATACATACTTCGCTACCTAGATACATAGCTACACAGATACCTAGATAGATCCAAGACAGTGAAGAATCAGTATTATCCAGGTCAAAGAAGGAAACTGTCTCAAGGAAGAGCCAGACGTGAGTGTCAGTTTCACTATCGTCTATGTGTGCGGACTGCGGACTAGTACATATTCACTACACCACACGTACTCAGTATAATGTCAGTTTCACCATCGTCTGTGTGTGCGGACTAGTACATATTCACTACACCACACGTACTCAGTATAGTGTCAGTTTCATTATCGTCTATGTGTGCGGACTAGTACATATTCACTACACCACACGTACTCAGTATAATGTCAGTTTCAGTATCGTCTGTGTGTGCGGACTAGCACAT
>JADBJO010000625.1:495000-502500 GCA_016801955.1 Conus betulinus | reverse complement strand
CGTTGTGCACTGTTTGTGTTTCTTTTGACACCCCCCCCCCCCCCCCCCCCCCCCCCCCCCCCCTTTTTGTTTCGGTCTTTACTACCTTTATCTTCTAATCATATAGCAGTTCTACTACCATACCATGCTAAGATGTGAAGGTGCTGAGATAACCATGCGTACGCTAATGTGCTTGGGTAGACAAGCTGAGATACTATAAAAGAAAAAAGGAGAGAAAAAAAAAAAAAAAAGAAAAAAAACGTGCACAGGCCATGGTCAAAACAAAACAAAACAAAAATACAAGGAATATGATGGAGTTGGCAGTTCACAATGGGTAATAGAATTCATTGATGTTTTTATTCTCTCTCTCTCTCTCTCTCTCTCTCTCTCTCTCTGACAACTTTGATCCACCCTCCCTCCCCTTCATTCTACCCCCCCCCCCCCCCCCCTACAACTGACGCCCATACATACATATTCAAAGACTCCTTTTCCCCCTGCATTTAGGCATATTCCCAAACATAAAAATGACATCCCTTAAGTGCACCAGGCATCGATGAATGCCCATTTAATGATGTAAACGACGCTTTTGACGGCAGTATTCATGTCAGTAACAGCTGAACGAATCGATGATTCTTCACACACGTTTGTTTTTTTTTTCTGTTGTTATTGTTTTTGTTGTTGTTGCTTTTAGAGCGATCTCAAGCCTACAGGTCCTGTTAGACAGTCTTCTGGTCCTGGAATGTTTGAAATGCCTTCATTGTGAGGGCTGAATTGAATTATACAAGCTGGGCACTCTGGTCATTTTTGCGAAATTACTGGACACATTCGCATTTTTCCCAAACGAGACTGTTGGGATATGGATGACATGACATGCATAGACAATGTGTGCACCGAAAGAATAGAAACTGGATGACTCGTAGAGACAATGTGTGCACCGAAAGAATAGAAATTGAATGACACGTATAGACAATGTATGCACCGAAAAAATAGAAATTGGATGACACGTATAGACAATGTATGCACCGAAAGAATAGAAACTGGATGACACGTAGAGACAATGTATGCACCGAAAGAACAGAAATTGAATGACACGTATAGACAATATATGCACCGAAAGAATTGCAATTGAATGACACGTATAGACAATTTATGCACCGAAAGAATTGCAATTGGATGACACTTGTAGACAATGTATGCACCGAAAGAATAGAAAACTGGATGACACGTAGAGACAATGTATGCACCGAAAGAATAGAATTCAAATGAGAAACTAACTGACGGACAGGCTGAATAACAGTAACACGGGAAACGGCTGAATATAATGCCAGCAGGCAGCTGCTCAGTCGGCACTACCTAGGCAGGAGCCTGTTGTGTAAAGTGTGGACTGTGACGCGCCCAGAGCTTGTCTTCCTCTTCTTTCCGTAGAGTGTCCACAATCATCAAGTTGATTATTCTGACACTTGCGTGCGTGTATGACCGTTTTTTTTTTTTATTCCGCCGTTAAGGCAGCCATGCTCCAACTTCAGGGATGGTGCATGTTATGTGTAACGTGTCATCCATACCAACGGCCAAAACTGGCCTTCTTTTCCGAAAGTTGGTGATGGGATTTGACGTGTGTGTAAGAAGATGTGCGTGCGTTCACACATGGAACCTCGGTTTATAGTCTCACTCGAAGGACTGTATGACGAATGGAGTCAGAACCAATACTAACTCTGAGGGAAAAATCCCCCTGTACCGAAACGGCCCAGCGGAGATGCGAACCCGCAAGCCCAAGATTACGAGTCCGATTGCTCTACCAACTGAGCTATTCCGGCCCCCTAACTGGGGATAGGTGCTGTGTCAGTACTTTTAATCAACAACAACAACAACAACAACGACAACTACTACAACAGTAACAATAATCATAATGATGATGATGATGATGATGATGATGATGATGATGATGATGAGCAACGACATAATAATAATAATATAACAATAATAATAATAACAATGATATAGTAATAACTGTGATAATAATGATAATAACAATAGTAAGAACAATAACAATATTAGTGAGAACAATAACAAAGAAGACTTTTAACTGTCAGATTTCGAGCCATGCTGTGGTGAATGGAACGATGAATCAGAATTCTGTCAACGGACTCCACGACATGTGGACTGACTCATGTCCATCTCTCGTTTCTTTTCGGTGTCAAAAGAGAAGATGGTGCAATTTCTTACAGCCTGCATTCGTGTAGTCACCGACAGACAGAATGCGGCCTGTGCTTGTCCATAGACATCGGAAATGTCGGGGTGTTTTTCTTCCAGTTTGGAGAGGGGATTTTTTTTTGTCACTGGGTTCTGTGTTGGTTTACACTTATCATTAACAATAATAAGTTACCTTGATTTCTACTTCGAATTCTAGAAACATTCAATTCACAAAACAATTGACGAACTTAATCAGACCTGAGTGATGAAAACTCATCCTAACACTGTCCCAAGCATTTCAGTGAAGATCGAGGACAGTGATGACCTCATAACAACTTAACAAACATCTCTAAGGGGAAACTGTGATCTTTTCAGCTACAAGCAAATCATACACATTTATTTCAACGCATAACCACATCATACATCTCTGTTCAAGTAGCTTACTTCTTCATCGTCAGTGGGATTTCTCCTGTGCCCCATTTCCTCGTCCACCTGTCTTCACCGTCTGTTGGGAATCTCCTATCACCCACACACCTTAACTCGTCACCCTGCTGTCTGCGTCAGTTTCAGCTCTCCTACCACCCACACACCTTAAACACGTCATCCTGCTGTCTGCGTCACTTGCAATTCCTCTGTACCTCATAACCCTCACCCTGAATCAGCGTCAGCTGGAATTCTCCTGCACCTCATACACCTCACTCTGAATCACAATCAGTTCCAATTCTCCTGCACCTCATACACTGTCGCTCTGAATCACTGGCAGTTGCAATTCTCCTGCACCTCATACACCTCACTCTGAATCACCGTCAGTTGGAATTCTCCTGTACCTCATACACTGTCACTGTACATCACATGTCAGTTGCAATTCTCCTGCGCCTCATACACCCTCACTGTAAGTCACCGAAAGTTGCCATTCTCCTGCACCCTCACCTTTTCTTCAGGCGGGCTGTCCAGGGCTACTTCATAACCAGGGGAAAAACTCAAAGGTTTTTTTTTTAACCACCACCACTCTCTCTCCTGACCACCAACCCCCCCTTCTCCGCCGCCATCTCCCCTAGATGCAACACTTAAAACTCCATTGCACTGTGTGCAGAGACGGCTCTCCAAACACAAAGGACTCAAAACTGAATTGCACTGTGTGCAGACACAGTTCTTCAGAGAACTTAAAACTCCATTGCACTGTGTGCAGAGACAGCTGTCCAAACACAAAGACTTAAAACTCCATTATACTGTGTGCAAAGACAGCTCTCTCCAAACACAAATGACTTAAAACTCCATTGCACTGTGTGCAGAGACAGCTGTCCAAACACAAAGGACTTAAAATTCCATTGCACTGTGTGCAAAGACAGCTCTCCAAACACAAAGGACTTACAACTCCATTGCACTGTGTGCAAAGACACCTCTCCAAACACAAAGGACTTAAAACTCCATTGCACTGTGTGCAGAGACAGCTCTCAAAAACACAAAGGACTTAAAACACTCTATTGCACTACGTGCAGAGACAGCTCTCCAAACACAAAGGACTTAAAACTCCATTGCACTACGTGCAGGGACAGCTCTCCAAACACAAAGGACTTCAAACTCTATTGCACTGTGTGCAGAGACAGCTCTCCAGGCACAAAGGACTTAACATTGCACTGTGTGCAAAGACAGCTCTCCAAACACAAAGGACTTAACATTGCACTGTGTGCAGAGACAGCTCTCAAACACAAAAGACTTTAAAACTCCATTGCACTGTGTGCAAAGACACCTCTCCAAACACAAAGGAGTTAACTCCATTGCACTGTTTGCAGAGACAGCTCTCCAGACACAAAAAGGACTTAAAACTCCACTGCACTGTGTGCAGAGACAGCTCTCCAAACACAAAGGACTCTTAACCAGTCCGACCCCCTTCAAGACGTTGTACACTGTCCTGTCCATCCTCCACCGCCCCATCCCCCACACCCACCCCCAACCCACTTAAAAAAAAAAAAAAAAAAAGAAAAGAAAAAAAAACTCCCAGCTTTGAAGCAACTACCACGAATGAGTGAACCCTTTCATTAGTTCCAAATTATCTTCTACAGAAAAGCATGCATGTGTGTGATTACAGTGGGGAAGAGATTTCACCATACACGGAGGTAATGCCATGACGTCATGATGACGTCACAGTCCTACGTCACTGGCGGTTCATAGAGGCACACTGTACAATGGTCATGATGTTTAATGATGACAAGGTGAATGTGGATGAACACTGTCCATGTGTGTATGTGTAAAACATTGCCCTTACCGTTCTACCAATCTTTCAAACAAACTCCATGAATTGTCTGCTCTTTGTCCAGACAAACTAAGCATGTATGGAAGCGGTAAGGACGGCCCTGATTTGGCGCCTTGCGGTCGGCTGGGTTATAAACAACTAGGTTAACTTGAACAGAATTCAATTGTTGACTTAGCAGGATCAGGACACACAACATATTACACTTGATGATGTTGGGGATGGTGGCATGTTTATCATCATGAAGTACGCTACAATGATAATTATATAGTGTCTGAACAACTCAATGGTGTTAGCATGTTTACTATTATTATGTACAATGAATTAGTGAGTGAACAACTCGATAACGTTAAGGATGTTGAATGTCTTTGCTACTGTATGATTCTAATGTCTGAACAATTTAGTTCTCTTACATTGATAGACAGATTATAGTAAGTATAATGTCTAAACAATTTAGCTTTCTTCAGCGTTACTGAATTGACACATTATGACAAATCTTAAATAAATGTTAGCGAATCGTCAAGAGAAACGTGGACAAACGAGTCACGTTGAATGAAAACGAGCATTATTATTATTATTATTATTATTATTATTATTATTATTATATTATTAATGTACAATGAATTAGTGAGTGAACAACTCGATAATGTTAAGAATGTTTGAACGTCTTTCTCGTTTTCATTCAACGCCTGCCTACCTTGCGCTGAAAAGATCTAAGCTAAGTGAAGAATTCGTTCCTTTTCATTGTCCTATTTGTTTGCGTCTTGCCTGAAGAAGACCTAGGAGGTCGAAACACGTCGTGTTTTGTCTTGTGGCTCATTTGTCCACGTTTCTCTTGGCGGTTTGCTAACATTTATTTAAGATTTGTTTAGATTTCCGCCTGCAGTCGTCTCACTTTGCAACTCGACATACCATAGTTGGTCGAAATTAGCTTTTGCATGGCGTTTTATACGAAGAGGACCATACGTTTCGTTTTTGTGTGTTGTTTTGTTTGCTTGTTTCTCGACTACGGAACCAGATGTGGCAAAATGCAAGCTACTGTTTTCAGACCCGTGGTCTTGTTGGAATCGGTGAATGTGCACCTGCACAACTGGCAAAAACCACCACTTTCGCTGAGGGCTGACCATGTTTGGTTAGCTTATTCTGAAAATGAGAAAGAGCAACAGCTGTTTGAAACTTAAAACACAAAAAAATAATAGAAAGCTTTGTTTGTTTCCTTCTTTCTTTCTTTCTTTCGCTGCGAATATGCATCTTGGTCTCTGCAATACTACAGAAAACTGCTACGCTGACACTTCGTGGATACTGGATCTGTAATCCACACTGACACTTCGTGGATACTGGATCTGTAATCCACACTGACACTTCGTAGATACTGGATCTGTACGCCACAGTGACACTACGTGGATATTAGATCTTTACCCTAAGCTGACACTTCGTGGATACTGGATCTATACGCCACACTAATACTTCGTGGATACTGGATCTGTACGCTACACTGACACTTCGTGGATACTGGATCTGTACGCCACACTGACACTTCGTGGATATTAAATCTTACGCTAAACTGACACTTCGTGGATACTGGATCTGTGCGCCACGGTGACGCTACGTAGATAGTGGATCTTTACACCATGCTGACACTTTGTGGATACTGGATCTTTACGCCAAACTGACACTGCAGGATACTGGATCTTCACACCACACTGACGCTTCGTAGAGATTCTGGATATTTACGCCACACTGACACTGCTGGTTGCTGGATCTTTATGCCACACTAAGACTGCGTAGCTTCTGAATCTTTACACCACACTGACACTGCGTGGATACTGGATCTTATTCAGCTGTGAGTATCCGTCTTGATCTCTGCATCAGTACAAAAATAACCCTCATTGACACTGCGTGGATACTGGATCTTTATGCCACACTGACACTGCCTAGATACTGGATCTTTATACCACACTGACACTGCATAGATACTGGATCTTACGGCACACTGACACTGCGTGAATACTGGATCTTATTCAGCTGTGAGTATCCGTCTTGATCTCTACATCAGAACAAAAAAAACCCTGACTGACACTGCGTGGATACTGGATCTTTATGCCGCACTGACACTGCGCAGAGATGCTGGATCTTTACGGCACACTGACACTGCGTAGATTCTGGATCTTATTCAGCTGTGAGTATCCGTCTTGATCTCTGCATCAGTACAAAAATATAATCCTCACTGACACTGCGTGGATACTGGATCTTTATGCCACACTGACACTGTGTGGATACTGGATCTTTTTGCCACACTGACACTGCATAGATACTGAATCTTATTCAGCTTTGAGTATCCGACTTTATCTGTGCATCGGTAAAAAAAATATACCCTCACTGACTGCAGTGATATTGGATCTGTACGCCACACTGACACTGTGTGGATATTGGATCTGTATGCCACACTGACACTGCGTGGATACTGGATCTGTGCGCCACACTGACACTGCGTGGATTCTGGATCTGTGCGCCAGACTGACACTGCGTGGATACTGGATCTTTACATCACACTGACGCTGCAAGAATACTGGATCTTTACACCACACTGACATTGCGTAGATACTGGATCTTTACACATAGTGTCATTGCGTGGATGATGGACTTTTACCACACACTGACATTGCGTGGATACTGATCTTTACACCGCACTCACACTGCGTGGATACTGGATCTTTACACCACACTCACACTGCGTGGATACTGGATCTTTGCGTCACACTGACATGCGTGGATACTGGATCTTTGCGTCACACTGACACTGCGTGGATACTGGATCTTTACACCACACTGACACTTCGTGGATTCTGGATCTTTACACCACACTGACACTGCGTGGATACTGGATCTTTACACCACATCGACACTGCGTGGATACTGGATCTTTACACCACATCGACACTGCGTGGATACTGGATCTTATACCACACTGACACTGCGTGGATACTGGATCTTTACACCACACTGACATTGCGTGGATACTGGATCTTTACACCACACTGACACTGCGTGGATACTGGATCTTTACACCACACTGACAC
>JADBJO010000625.1:480000-485000 GCA_016801955.1 Conus betulinus | reverse complement strand
GTTTGATACAAAGCGTCTGGGTTTATTCATGTACTGATGAGTGGCGCACTGACACTTTCATTCTGCTCTGTTTGCTGCAGAGTATACTTTTTAATTGAATTAAACACACATTTGAACCTCCCCTCCCTCCCTTCCCTCATATCCCTCATCCGTTGTTTGTGTGTGCGTGTGCGTGCGTGCGTGCGTGCGTGCGTGCGTGCGTGCGTGTGTGATAACAATCTTTGTCAGAGATAAAGTTAACATTCTCTACAAAGCCGTTAGAAACATTACAAAACGCTCATGAACATGAATTCTTCGTTAACTTAAAAGACAGAATATGCACAATTGCGGTTGAGCACAAAATAGTGTGCGGGTGCCTGCTTTTTACTGTGCCTGCTATTGTTTGTGTAAAAAGGAGAGCTGGAGCGGCGCGATATTTGTGAGTGTGTGTGTGTGTCTGTCTCTGTGTGTGTGTGTGTGTGTGTGTGTGTGTGTGTGTGTGTGTGTGTGTGTGTGTGTGTGTGTGTGTGTGTGTGTGTGTGTGTGTGTGTGTGTGAGTGAGCGCGCGCGCGCGGGGGGGGGGGGGGGGGGGGGGGGGGGCATTTGTACGTCTTTGCGCGCGCGCGTGTGTGTGTGTGTGTGTGTGTGTGTGTGCGCGCGCGTGCGCGTGCGTGTGTGCGTGTGCGCGCAGCGTGCATGCGTGCGTGTTATATTAACTTCCTTAACTGTGCCCCCTGCTCAAAAAACCACTTCCTATGGTATGGATGACTTTGTCTTCTTAATCTTGCTTATGCACATTTGACCCACTAGCAAAATGTTATTGATGCACACATAATCATGTGAAGATTTCTTTCCATATAGCCCGAACAGCGCGTCTGTTACGGACAAACGCAATTTCATGCCTACCTTTGAGAAAAATAATATTTTCAATTTCCAACCAAAATTGTCTCACTGATGGACATTCAAAGGAAAAAAAGTGCTCAATGGTATCCACAGTGTCCGGACAATAATCACATGAAATAGATTGGCACACGGCCTTTTTTTTTTCTTTTTTTTTTTTTTTAGCATAATATTTGTGGGACAGATATTCTGTAACAATTTCCATTGCAGCTCACGTAAGCGTACTTCTTTTGTTGCCAGTCTTGGCGTCAGCCACATCTTTTCACTCAATTCAATGTTCAGTTTTCTGCTCCAAAAATCTACGGGCGTGTGGAGTTAACGAACGGTTTGTTGTTACTCTTTTTCAACAGATATTCTTGAATTTGTTTTGTTTTAGCATAGAAACGATTGGCTTCAGAGGTACCATGATTCTCCATTTCAAATCGTCTATTCCTATCTTTTATCAAGTCAATCCAGGTTTGTGGTATGGCATTTAGTAAGAGCATTGTGTTGAAACATGGTTATTGCCCTGTTTTGGTTAAGTAGGTCTTGTACTTCCACTGAAGTTTAAAAAAAAAAACGCCTTTCCTGCGTTTTAATGATATCGTTTATTGTGATGAGGCCTTTCTCTCGCCATTTTTCAGAATTGAAGACCTTACTTTTATATTTGATTAACTTATCATAAAAGAAACATTGTGTAGCAATATTTTTGCAAGCACACTATCGCTTTCTACTTTAGTTTTGTTATCTAGGTAACTTAACAGAACGTCTTTCCAAAATTATTTTCGATTGTAGAGATCCCTGGTATATCTTTAGGAGAACAGTTTATTTCAACTATTTCCTCAGCTGAGGCTATTCTTTTCAAGTGCCAAAAAGGAATGAGGCACCATGTCTCAGTTCTTTGGTTGTATAATCGTCCAGTCCACTGTAGGTCAAAGCTATGTTGCAATTCAATCATGTCAACCATTCTTAACCCTCCTTCTCCATAATCTGCTTTCCGGAGGACAAGTTTCTACATGAATTTCCACTTCTGAGCAGCAGTGCTTTGGAGCTCTTGATTTCTAGCCAGATACAATCTACTGCGAGTTTGAAGATCCGTTGTGCGGCGGGTCACGTGAACAATCGACTGCTGACTGTCTATAGATAGACCAGTGGGCTCAGCTGACTGCCATTCGCGTCTTTCTGTTGTGTGGTCAGGAATACAGACAGCATTATCTGTGAGGCCACAGGCTAATCTGCTATCACTTACACCAACCACTTGTACTGGATGAGGCGACTGTTTGAAAGCAAGGAGATCTTATTACACCATTAATAAACATATAAATACCTGACTCAAAATCCATACTTGATAAACATATAGATACCTCAATCTAAATCCCAGACAAGTAAGAATAACGTTCAAAGTTCAAGGTATTTCATCCTTTAACTCCTTATTAGGGCATGAAGTTATCAAGTTTGTGAACGCAAAGCAGCCTACAGATCAAAGGTACTACGACTATACATTAAAACCAAAGCACATTACACTAACTACTTTTCATAGCAAGAAATTTAGGGGACAAAAACTTGTTTCTATACTGTACATGTTTGGAACCCTCAAGAATAAGAGGGAACTCATTAACAAACGCGTTGATATAAAAAAAACATGTGCATCTACTCTTCCTTGAAACTGCCCTGTGTCTGTCCAGTTCTACTTCAAGTGAATGGTGACTACATCTGAACGTAATTAATAAAAATGCATACAGGTCAGCTACCTGTTATACATATTTTTCTGATCCAAAAATGGTCTAAAAAAATTCTGTAAAGTTACCATCAGCTGTGTTGTTTTCTGGAGCATTATACCATTCCCATGGTGTTTTTGTTGGGGGGTAGATCATTAACAGAAAGAAGAATCCAGGCGTTTGAGACCAGGTGCCCGAGGAAACTACTCCGCATCTCCTACAAAGAAGACAAGACCAATGATTATGTGCGGAACCTGGTCACTAACCTAGTTGGGCCCCACAAACCACTTCTGGCAACCATCAAACGACAACAGAAGATGGCATGGTCTGGCCACGTCATACGTCACAACACCCTCTGCAAAACCATCCTTCAAGGTACCGTTGAAGGAGGGCGCAGACGAGGACGGCAGAGAAAGAGCTGGTCCGACAATATAAAGGACTGGACCAAAATGACCACGCCAGATCTCCTCACGACAACTACCAACAGAAGAGCCAGGAGAGAAACGGCGGCTGCTTCATCACGTCCCCCCAATGACCCAGCGGTCAGGGGACTGACTGACTGACTGACTGAAATCAGTAACACTTGTACAAATCAGAGACTTAGACTGAACTTTGAGTATCCCATATACAATCAAATCTATTTACACTTACAAGATTGTGTGCGTGAGAAAGCCAGGGTAGAGAGTAAATACCTTTTAAATGCAAATCGTACAAACACTTACGCAAGTGAGTGGAATATTTCCTCGAATCTGCATGTGATAATGGATTACACCAAAACGCTATTATTCTTTGAATCAACTGAAAGTGAAAGTGAAAAGACCTCAGTTTCGTCATGATTTATATGTCATAGATATTCCGGGTGGCCAAAACAACCATTTATAAATTTGTTCAGCAACTGTTCAACAACATGACTACCTATAGAACCCTGTATTTCACAGTTATAGAGAACCTAAGCTCAGCATCTATCTGGTAAAGATTCAGTACATATCTCACAGTTACAGAGTAACCCTAAGCTCAGCATCTATCTGGTAAAGATCCAGTACAGTATTCAGCATCTATCTGGTAAAGATTCAGTACAGTATTCAGCATCTATCTCGTAAAGATTCAGTACAGTATTCAGCTCTATCTGGTAAAGAATCCGTACATATCTCACAATTATAGAGTAACCCTAAGTTAAGCAGTTATCTGGTAAGATTCAGCACAGTACTTAGGGGAAATTCTTGGTCTAGAACTGTTTCTGATCATGAAAATATGGCTTTTGGAGCGCTGTCATGGTTAACCTTTTTATCTTAAAAAGAAAAATTTCCGGTCTTACAAAATCCAATTCCTACATATCAGAACGCATAGCAACTTGCAGCTCATTGAGCGGCATCAAGGTTCCAGTGATCACAGTGGTGCCAGAGAGCATCGTGTGCTTTCTACAGACCAGCCTGGAGCCAGACAGCTACATTGTGCCATCTGTCTAAAGCAACGAGAACAATTCAACGTGAGAATTGAAATCAAAATCAAAGGAACCTGCATAATATTCAGTGGAGTGCAATGTTGATCTATCAAGTGTCACTTACGACCATTTTGAAATAAATCAATAAAACAAGTGATTTTTTTTTTTTTTTCTGCGTACGCAGGCTGATACTCCTGCGGACACTGCCTGTATAGACAGGCAGTGGAGTTTTGTGTGGTTGATCGTATTTTATCCCGCCATTTTAAGCATCCATACTCCATCTTCAGGGAAGGTGCATGCTATGTGTAACGTGTCATCCATACCAACAGCTATACTGGCCTTCTCTTCCGAAAGTTGGTGATGGGATTTTACGTGTGTGCAAGATGTTGTGCGTGCGTTCACACACGGAACCCCAGGTTTATAGTCTCATTCGAAGGACTGTATGGGGAATGGAGTCAGAACCAATGTTAACTCCGAGGGAAAAATCCCTCTGTACCGAAATTCTAGCCCGCAACTCAGGATCACGAGTCCGGCGCTCTACCATCTGAGCTATTCCGGCCCCAAACAAGTGAATGATTTTCGATTTGTCTCTCACGTCTCTATAGCAGCCTAAAAATAATAAGACACGTATAGATTACCAAAACGGAGCATGTACATATGTATTCAAATAATAGAGATGTTTTAAAATCAAAACCATCAATAAAAAAGCAAGACAATGAGATGCAGCAGAATGATCGCAAGTACTTTTGTAACACAGGTTAGCGAAGCTAGGATTCATGACAACATGCATATTCAGCACAAAACATCTGTTTTAAGGAGAAATTCTAGTTTTCACAACTTTTCTTGCATCCATAAGTTTCAGCTATTGATATATTTTGAGGAAGAAAAGAAAACACGTAAAAAATTGTATGGTATGTAGGATATTCAAGACATACTACAGCTTCTCACATACACACGTGCGCGCGCGCGCGCGCACACACACA
>JADBJO010000625.1:450000-462500 GCA_016801955.1 Conus betulinus | reverse complement strand
CGTCAAACTAATGGTGATCATTTTTCCAACTGAGATAAGTAAAAGCATTCTTCAGCCGTGAGGTACTGTCTGTAATCATAATGCACTTCAAACATTTCGATTGGAGGTATTCAGTTTGAATGTAAGCACTATATATCATTAAAAAAATTGTTCATTTCTGCGTTAGGATAAAAACAAAACGAATTCCATTTTCCGCTTGAATATAAAAAATAAACTTGTGTGCCGGAAAAATAACGATGAAGGTTTCGTTTATATGCGACAATGAAAACAAGTCTTGCCACTAGGAAACTGAGTATGTGTAATGTTATGTATGGTATGTGTAGATGTTATGTATGGTATGTGTCGATGTTATGTATCGAAAACAAGAGCTTTTCAGACCAGTGATGTTTTCTTCTTACAAAATGGCGCCAGTATGTGAATCGCTGGCAAACTATTGTTGATCCTAGCTTTATTCCTCTGTTTGTAAACTGAATTACTGTTATTTTCTATCAATTTAATTAATCGTGTCCGTGTCAAATTGGTGTTGCTCGGAGTGCCGGTGTGCTCCGACAGGTGAAGAGTCCCTCTTGTGTTCTGTGAGTCTCTTTTGGAGGGGACGTTCTGTTTCTCCGACACAGCGATGGTTGCAGTCTATTCTGTAGATGACGCCGGGTTTGTCGAGTTTGTTGGTTTGACACGGACAACGTCAACATCCTGGACAGTGAAAACAAGTGGTTCCAGCGAGGGGTCAAGGAGACCATCTACATTGCAACCACCAACCCCCCCCCCCCCCCCCCCCCGCCCCCCCCCCCCCCCCCCCCCCTCAACAGGGACCGGGACCACTACACCTTGGCCCCCGGTGTACGCTTCACTGATTCGGTCACGTGACCTGGGTACGTCCCATGGTCGCGTGATCTGAATCGAGTTCACTCAGTCAGCAACAGCATCGCTGAGGAAGATGGCCGGATGGCTGTCGAAAGCTACGAGTGAGTAATGCAATTTCTTTTGTTGGGAGACTAGGTCAAACTCTAGGTAGCAGTTGGGCTTTGAATCATTCAATGAATTGGATCGCTCGTTACTCATTTTCGTTGTCCTGAGTGTTGTTGATCTTGCCTGAAGAGACTTAAGAAGTCGAAAACGCGTCGTATTTTGTTTTTCATGATTCGTTCGTCCATGTTAAGCGGATCAAGTACTTATAACTTTTAAAGATTTGCTCAGATTTCCGCCTTCAGTCGCTTCACTTTCCAACGAATTCAGATCTAATGGGTTTAGAAGACTGAGTTGTTTTTTTTTTTTTTTTCAAAAACACACTTTCAAGAGATTTTTTTTTTTTTAACGAAAGCAAGCAAAACTTTTAAAAAGAACTCAGGGTAGAGGATGGCGAAGAATGATCACAGAAAGAAACGTAAGTAAGTTACTAAAGTTGAAGCTGCGAAGACTGAGCACACAGTGAGAAGATGAGGCCAATGTGTGTACCAGCACAAACATAATGGGTACAGTGTGTTCGATCCACCTGACAGCACATTCACACAGTACACAGATGAAGAAAAGCATATAATGACACAATAATATCGTTCATATGATCATATCTTTAATGTCATAATAACACAATAATTTCGTTCATATGATCATATCTTTAACGTCATAATAACGCAATAATTTCGTTCATATGATCATATCTTTAATGTCATAATAACACAATGATATCGTTCATATGATGATATCTCTTTTGTGTCATAATAACACAATAATTTCGTTCATATGATCATATCTTTAATGTCATAATAACACAATGATATCGTTCATATGATGATATCTTTTATGTCATAATAACACAATATTTTCGTTCATATGATCATATCTTTAATGCCATAATAACACAATGATATCGTTCATATGATCATATCGTTAATCTCGTAATAACACAATGATATCGTTCATACGATCATATCTTTAATGTCATAATAACACAATGATGTCGCTCATATGATCACATCGTTAATGTCATAATAACACAATGACATCGTTCATATGATCATATCGTTAATGTCATTATAACACATGATATCGTTCATACGATCATATCTTTAATGTCATAATAACACAATGATATCGTTCATATGATCGTATCGTTAATGTCGCAGGCACAGTGGCAGGAAAACACAGTTCTGGTCCCAACGTTGAGAAGAAAGTGAATGGTAAGGGGGAAAAAATTTAGAGAGGCGGTGGGAGTGGGGGTTAGTGGGAGTGGTTGGTTAAAGTGATCCCGCTTAAAAATAGATCACGTTATCTCCTCTTCACCGAGTTGAGGTGGCGACTTCCTGAATTCCGTTTGACAATCGTCCAGTTATATTTCTCATACCAGTCCCTCCCCCCCTCTCTCTCTCTCTCTCTCTCTCTCTCTCTCTCTCTCTCTCTCACGCGCGCGCGCGCGCGCGTACACACACACACACGCACACACACAAACGTTCGCGCGCGCGCGCACGAGCACGCACACGCACACACACACACACACACACACACACACACACACACACACACGTACACGCGCGCGCGCACGCGCACCAGTGCAAGACAAAAACATGACAACGGTAGTCGTTCGTCGGACATGAAATGACGTGGAACAGTGGACCATTGAAAAGTCACCAGACAAGATCAATTAAAAACAGACGCGACAGCGCAAAGCACGAGCCCAAAGTGCGAGTTTAGCACGAATGATGAATGGAAAAAAGAGCACCCATTTTTTCAGTGTCAGAACGAGAGCTTTTCAAGACAAGATACACGTTTCACCTGGATTCTTTTCAGGACAGGATACACGTTTCATCTAAATTCTTTTCAGGACAAGGTACACATTTCCCCTGAATTCCTTTTCAAGACAAGGTACATCTTTCATTTGACCTGAATTCTTTTCAGGACAAGATATACATTTCCCCTGAATTCCCTTCAGAACAAGATACACATTTCACCTGAATTCTTGTCAAGACAAGACAAACGTGTCATCTGAATTCTTGTCAGGACAAAGCACACATTTTCCTAAATCTTTTTAAGACAAGACACGTTTCACTCGAATTCTTTTCAAGACAAGACACAAGTTTTCCCTAAACCTTTTCAAGACAAATCATACATTTTCCCTAAATCTTTTCAAGACAATAAACACGTTTCTCCTAATTTTTTTTTTCTTTTCAGAACAAGACACACGTTTTACCTTTGATTCTTTTCAAGACAAGACACACGTTTCACTTGGATTCTCTTTAGGACAATACACACGTTTTACCTGAATTCGTTTCACCCACTCAAAGCAACAACAACTACAAAAATGTAAGAAGAATCAAAGAACCCTGTAAGAGACATATCAGAGCCACGAAGAAAACGTAGACCTGAAGCTCCTCATACTCAACAAACACGTAGTGACTTGGGCTTCTGAAAGACTAGAAGTACATAACCACCCGCACGCTGACCCACACAAAGATTCAGCCTGTGTGTGCAGAGTCAGACAGGCAAACCTTGATGTTTTGATGATGCAAGCAAACCGGTAAAAAAAAATATATATTAAACATCACATTGATAAGTACAGTGTACGTTTTTCGCTTTCTATTTCAATTTCAAACCAGTACCAGTCATAAATAAGAAACGCTGTAGACGAACATACTAAAACATGATAACAAATTAATGCTTACTAAAATTCATTATAGATCATTACGAATGCTTTCTTTTTTAGATCTCAGAGATTTATCAGCAGAATAATGACTGTAGAATGCAAAGAAAACGGTAATTGGGGAAAGAAAGAGATATATGTTGAAAGAAAAACGATGTAAGACATGAAACGCGACAGAAAAAAAAAAAAAAACCAAATGAATATATATTATCAAACAAACAGAAAAAAAAAAAACAGTCTTTTGGCCGTGGCGTAATCCATAGCAATATTGAAAACTCAGTTTACTCACTCCACTAATTGCCTGTGTGGGAGCCACTGTTAAGTAAACTTGACGTGTGGTGACACCCAACACGCTTTTCTACTTTGTATCTTGCTTTCAGATACTCGGTACAAATCGCACCTGATGCCAGACCTCTCCGTGCTTACATACAGATTAACAATGGCAAATGGCACGATTAAGTCCATGTTCTCTCGGATATAAAGTATGCAGTGCTCTGTGCTGTATTTGTGTAGAATGAAATACCATTAGAAACGAGTAAAGTAATGAGAAAAAAAGAACGAACAAAATGGGGAGGAATAGTAGCACGAAGAGGCATAAAAAAAAAAAAAATTATCATCAAAGAAAGCTCAGACTATAAGAGCATAAATATTCTCATAGGAAGAAAGAGAGCTTACATATTGCTCTGTTCCTTAACAAAAAGATTTCTTCTGTAACTTGTTGTGGTCATTCACGAAAAGGTTTGTTCTGTAACTTGCTGTGATCATTCACAAAATGTTCGTTCTGTAGCTGACTTTGTTCATTCACAAAAAGATCTGTTCTGTAGCTGGCTTTGTTCACTCACAGAAAGGTTTATTCTATGCATTGCTTTTTTCATTCACTAAAAGGTTTGTTCTGTAGCTTGCTTTGTTCATTCACTAAAAGATTTGTTCTGTAGCTGGCCTTGCTCATTCACAAAAAGGTTTGTTCTGTAGCTGGTTTTGATCATTCATTAAAAGGTTTGTTCTGTAGCTGGTTTTGATCATTCATTAAAAGGTTTGTTCTGTAGCTGGCTTTGTTCATTCACAAAAACGTTTTTTCTGTGTAGCTGGCTTTGTTCATTCACTAAAAGGTTTGTTCTGTAGCTGGCTTTGTTCATTCACAAACGTTTTTTTCTGTAGCTGGCTTTGTTCATTCACTAAAAGGTTTGTTCTGTAGCTGGCTTGGTTCATTCACTAAAAGGTTTGTTCTGTAGCTGGCTTTGTTCAGGCTTTGTTCATTCTCTAAAAGGTTCGTTCCTTAGCTGGCTTTGTTCATTCACTAAAAGGTTTGTTCTGTAGCTGGCTTTGTTCATTCACTAAAAGGTTTGTTCTGCAGCTGGCTTTGTTCATTCACAGAAAGGTTTGTTCTGTAACTGACTTTGTTCATTCACAAAAAGTTTTTTTTTTTTCTCTTAAACTCTCTTTGTGTCCATTCACAGAAAGGTTTGCTCTTTAGCTGGCTTTGTTCATTCACAGAGAGATTTGTTCTGTAGCTGGCTTTGTTCATTCACAGAAAGGTTTGTTCTGTAGCTGGCTTTGTTCATTCACAAACGTTTTTTCTGTAGCTGGCTTTGTTCATTCACTAAAAGGTTTGCTCTGTAGCTGGCTTTGTTCATTCACAGAAAGGTTTGTTCTGTAGCTGGCTTTGTTTATTCACTGAAAAAGTTTACTCTTTAACTGGTTTTGCTCATTTACAGAAAGATTTGTTCTTTACCTTCAAGCCAGCTGGTTGCAAGGTTGGCTGGTTGGTTGCTTGGTAGGATGGAAGGAAGGAAGGTGGGTGGTTGAGGAAGAGGGTAAGAAGGTGGGGAGGAGGGGGTTGAGCTCATGGCTCACCACTCATGCTTTCCTCGGTGAAGAACGCTTCAAGCCCAGCGGAAGCACACACCAGGAAGTGAAGTCGTATGCACACAGGGGCCCCAACACCAGGAGCGGCGTTTCCATTGGTGGAGCTGCTGTCCTTATTGCGCATGTCCTGCCTCCCAGACATGGTCACGTGAGATGCGGGTCACGCTGATCCTCCGTCATCTATTCTGTGGGGATGAACGGCCCTGTCTCTTTCGTCCGTGGCTCTAGCTTGTCCCGTGTAGTGTTGTCTTCGTAGATAGTTACCCATATATAGGATCGATTTCATACAGGAAAAAGGGCAATCACTGAACTGATGAAGTCTTGATAGGAAATGCAGCTGCCAAAGACGAAAACAATTCGCTCCGTGTTTCACACAAAATGAGGCGACGAAGACAGGAAAGAGGAGGGGAATGTTTGGTCAGGGTTGGCGTTTTTTTTTTTTTTTTTCTTCCCTGACCTACACAGCGAGAGAGGGAGGGTGGGGGGGGAGGGAGAGAGGCGGGGAGCAGGTAGCCACATTTTGCAGTTGCTTCCCAGCAAAGCTAATCGCCCAACAATCGGTGAAAACTGAAATTTCAAAGTTCTTAACGACGAAGAAATTGGATCGTCGGCCACCTTGTCAACAAGTCGCCAAAAGTAGATGACACTGTGTGCTCCATTCTTGTCGGCCAATGATGCCAACGTCATGAGCCCAGACATGTAGATGGTAGCATGGGGACGCCAATTTCCTCCTGTGACGAGGGGTCAGACATCGGTGATCTAACGCTGAACGCCGGCTTTCCTCGCGGCAGATTTTTGAAAGGTTGCACTGGCCCGGCGGGCAAGTTGCCCAGTTCATCACTTGCCCGACACGTGTGACGGCCTGCCCGGGCAGTCGGGCAGCTCGCATTGTCCTACATTGTGTTGAACAAATAAAATCTGTTGGACTTTCTGCGGTACTATAAAAAAAAAATGAATATGGTCACTCCTGCCGCATATTGATGTCGTCAGTAGGTTAGTCTTGAAAAAGAATTAACATGTGTTTTACTTTCAGCTTCAGACTAGAAAGGAATGTTGTCATTCATCCTCCCCTCTGTCTCTTTTTTCAGCCTGCCTCCTGTCCTTGCTGAATTTTGGCATGATGACCTGTGCTCACGTGCCACCGTTTACCTTCTGCAGCCCTTGGACTGTGGGACACTGAGGCGGACTGCAGTGTGAATCAACGAAAATGAATAACGAACAAGTAGGGTAACTCTTGTTCCTATGATGTAATACATACTTAACTCCAAACGAGTGCTGCTCACAACACCGAATCGCCTAGCAGAAATGACAACACAGAGCACACAGAACGAACAAGGAACGCCCCCCCCCCCCCACCCACCCCCCCCCCCCCATCCCCCGCCCCTTAAGAAATGATGTTCCAAGCTTGCTTATATACCTCGTACTTGACACGTCCACACAGCAACACCAACCGGAGAAATGGACAAACAGAAATTAACATTTATTCAAGACTGACACAGCCTTTTCGATGTTGGCTATAGTTCAACAAAACACCAGGCGAGCAGTAACAAATACAGGTGACTTCGGTTCATTTTTTTTCCATTTGTTGATGCTGTGTAGATGTGTCAGGTACAGGATAAATGAACAAGCTTGGAACATTCTTTTTATCGGAAGGGGGGGGGGGGGGGGGGGGGGGGGGTGTCTCCTTGTGTGTTTTGTGTTGTCATTTCTGCCTGGCGATTGAGTGTCGTAAGCAGCATTCGTTTGGGGTCATGCCTGTGTTTATTCCACCATGGAAATAAGAGTTACCGTACTTTGTTGTTTACTGTTTACTGTTTCCTGCTACATGGAAGAGTTCCTGAATGAAAACAAACCAAAACTACACAAACACACACAATGCGGGACGCAAGCTGTCGACAATCCGTCTGCTTCCTGTTGTGTATCAAATGAGCGTTCTTTGGCACCTCGCCCTGTGTGTTCACTTCTGTGCTGGTTTCAATGGTGGAGTGGAAGGGAGGAGGGAAAGAGAGCAGAAAGGGCGGAGCACGAGGCGACAGGCCTGTCCATTGTGAACGTGCACGCTACCAGACAGCGGATCAGGAAATGGTGGCAGAGGCCCAGTGTGTGTGTGTGTGTGTGTGTGTGTGTGTGTGTGTGTGTGTGTGTGTGTGCGCGCGCGCGTGCGTGCGTGCGTGTGTGTGTGTGTGTGTGTGTGTGTGTGTGTGTGTGTGTGTGTGTGTGTGTGTGCGTGCGTGCGTGTGTGTGTGTGTGTGTGTGCGAACTTACGTGCGTGCGTGCGTTACGTGCGTGCGTGTGTGTGTGTGTGTGTGTGTGTGTGTGTGTGTGTGTGTGTGTGTGTGTGTGTGTGGTTGGGTGGGGGCGATTGTGTTGGGCTGTGAGCATACAGCAAGTGTCGCCCTTTCGCCGGTGACGTCTCACTATCCTGTCTGCAGCAGACATCGCCATGTTAGCTGCTCCAGCGGATTGATCTGGCCTTCCTAACCATGGACATCCCACAGACTCTTCACTACCATAACATACTACCATAACAGCTGTTTCTGTGGGAAACCAGCCATTGTCGCCTTCTGGAGCTAGTCATTCACTATGGGAACATACTAGCGTAATAGCTGTTTCTATGGGAAGCCAGCCATTGTCGCCTTCTGGAGCTAGTATGCCGCCATACTTCACATTAACAGCGCGCTGTGCGCGTTCTGGGCCCGAGCTCGGCAGGTCCCTATCAGCGGGTCACGTGTCCTTTTCACTCCAAGCTGAAAACCTGGCTGACCTCACGATGACCCCTGAACATGACTCACCGGACAGCAAGGAATAGCACCATAGCTCTGACCGACTGACTGACCTGGCTGAGGGGAGAACGGAGGGGGGGGGGGGGGGGGGGAGGTAGAGGACGAGAGAGGGGCTAGTGGGGTGGGGGTGGGGATGGGGGGGGGGGGGGGGGGGGGGCAGCAGACTTGCTTTTCCTCGCGATCCTGGGCCTTGTCGTGCTGACTTGCTATGATGATAACTATGGGAACTTTGAATAACAAACAAGCAGGGTAACTCTTAGCTCCCCTGATGAAACCATTGCAGGCCCATAACCCCAAACGAATGCTTCTTACCACACCATATCAGCCTGGCAGATATGACAACACAGAGCACACAGAACAAGCATGGAGACGTCCCGGGTCCAAGTGCTCTGTGCCGTCATTTCCTCCAGGTGATTCGGTGTCGTAAACAGCATCCGTTTGGAGTTATGGGCCTGCAATGATTTCATTATGGGAAGCAAGAGTTACCCTACTTGTTTATGGTTTTCTGTTCCCGGCCTGTGAACTGTATTCACCATCCACTTGTGTTGTGGCGATGACTTGCAAGCGTTTACTGTTCCTGTAGCCGTATCTATAGCTGTAGCTCTGTCCGTAGCACCTTTACCAATACCTCTACCTATGCCGGTGTTTTGGCTCTATTTGTATCTGTAGCTGTATCTGTAGCTCTATCTGTATTTGTAGCTGTCTGTGTCTGTCGATTTATCTTTTGTCCGTAGTTGTATCTGCAACTGTAGCTGTCTATATGTGTCTGTAGCTCTGTTTGTACCTGTAGCTCTGTCTGGTCATGTAGCTCTGTCTGTACATGTAGCTCTGTCTGTACCTGTAGCTCTATACATATCTGTAGCTCTTTCTGCACCTGTAGCTGTGTAAGTGCCTGTAGCTGTATCTGCATCTGTAGCTCTGTGTGTGCCTGTAGCCGTGTCTGCACCTGCAACTCTATCTGCACCTGCAGCTCTGTATGTGCCTGTAGCTGTATCTACACCTGTAGCTCTGTATGTGCCTGTAGCTGTATACGTACCTGTAGCTGTATCAGCACCTATAGCTCTGCATGTGCTTGTAGCTGCATCTGTACCTGTAGCTGTATCTGTACGAGTAGCTCTCTCTGTACTTGCAGCTGTACCTATAGCTGTATCTGTACCTGTTGCTGAACCTGTATCTGTACCTGTACCTGTAGCTATAGCTGTGTCTATACCTGTAGCGGTGTCTGTATCTGTAGTTGTATCTGTACCTGTAGCTGTATCTATACCTAGAGCGGTGTCTGTATCTGTAGCTGTACCTGTAGCGGTTTCTGTACCTGTAGCTGCATTTATACCTGTAACCGTATCTGTATCTGTAGTTGTATCTATGCCCTGTAGCTGTATCTGTACCTGTAGCTGTATCTGTACCTGTTTAAGTATCTGTATCTATACCTGTACGTGTATCTATGCCTGTAGCTGTGTCTGTAGCTACATCTATACCAGTAGCTGTACCTGTAGCTGTATTTGTACCCGTGGCTGTACCTGTACCTGTATTTGTACTCTAGCTATATCTGTACCTGTTGCTGTACCTGTATCTGTACCTGTAGTTGCGTCTGTGCCTGTAGCTGTCTCTGTACCTGTAGCTGTACCTGTATCTGTACCTGTACTTGTATCTGTAGAAGTACCTGTATCTGCACCTGTAGCAGTGTTCTTCAGCTGTCAGAGACGGATGCTTTCTCATCAAACTAGCACACCCCTGCTAACCTGCATGACGCATGCGCAACAACGGCCTGAAGGAGAAAACGTCACCGGAAGGCACATCAGGGGCCATAACTGACGCAGATTCTTGTTATGGATTCCATCAGGTATCCATGGACAGACAAGTGCCGTTTGACGATGATCGATTGATAGAAACTCCCATCAGAGCAGTTGGGACTTGAGCTATGATTGATGGATACATTTAACTCCTTGCTACCCCCCCCTTCCCCCAATTCTCTCTCTCTCTCTCTCTCTCTCTCTCTCTCTCTCTCTCTCTCTCTCTCTCTCACACACACACACACACACACACACACACACACACACACACACACACACACACACACACACATACACACACACACATACGCACACACACATACACACACATCCTCCTCCTCCTCCTCCTCATCATTATCATCATCATCCTTCTTCTTCTTCTTCTTTCTTTCTTTCTTTCTTTTTCTTTCTTTCTTTTTTTTTTCTTATTTTTTTCTTCTTCCAATGAATTTAAACCAGATGAATTGCTAAAGGATCTCAGCAATATGTGAGCTATACATGTAGTTTATATTTAGCATACCAGGCTGTTGTTTGTGTGGTATAATCATACAGTGTTGAAAGTAGCAGAATTCTTTTGTGTGACATAGTCATACAGTGTTGAAAGAAGCAGAATTATTTGTGTGATATAGTCATACAGTGCTGAAAGTAGCAGAATTATTTTGTGTGACATAGTCATACAGTGTTGAAAGTAGCAGAATTCTTTTGTGTGATATAGTCATACAGTGTTGAAAGTAGCAGAATTCTTTTGTGTGATATAGTCATACAGTGTTGAAAAGTAGCAGAATTTTTTTTGTGATATAATCATACAGTGTTGAAAGTTGTAGAATTCTTTAGGACAAAAGCGATACATACAACTGGAGTATCATCAAGTCTTTTGTGAATGTAAAAGATATCAAATATTAAGAATCTGCACTCTTGAACCAGAATTCTAAAGACATTCTCTTTTACATACGTAGACAAAACACAGCCAGAGAAGATATACAAAACATATACAGATAGCTAGACAAAACACAATACAGATAGATAGACCACACACAGACAGATAGATAGACAAAACGCAGACAGATGGGTAGACAAAACGTAGACAGATTGTTAATCAACACACAGACAGATATGTAGACAAAACACAGACAGATAGGTAGACCAAAGGCAGACACATAGGTAGACAAAACACAGACAGATAGGTAGACAACACAGAGACAGACTGACAGACAAACACACAGACAAATTGGCAGACAAAACTCAGGCAGATAGTTTAACAACACACACATAGATAGGTAGACAAAACACAGAGTTTTAACAACACACAGACAGATAGGTAGACAAAACACAGACAGATAGGTGGACAACACACAGACAGATAGGTAGACAACACACAGACAGATAGTACCCACAACATACAGACAGATAGGTACCCACAACACACACAGACTGACAGACCAAACACAGACATACAGGTAGACAACACACACAGACAGATAGGTAGACAAAACACAGACAGATAGATAAGACAACACACACACACAGAGATAGGTACACAACACACAGACAGATAGGTACACTACACACAGACAGATTGACCGACCAAGCACAGACATACAGGTAGACAACACACACAGACAGTTAGGTAGACAAAAGGCAGTCGGAGAGGCTGACAAAACACAGAGACAGATGGGCTACCACAGCAGTACCTGCCTTGAGGCAAGAACGGAGAGAAAGATGTACTGGTGTGGGATGCAGGAAGGGTGGGAAGAGCTGTAGTCCAGACAGGAATGTGAGGAGTACGAGCCAGTGGACTGCAGTGAAGGGGAGTGGCACGCGCAGTGGCTGTGATGGAAATGGTCATGTCCAGGGAAGGGATACAATCTGCCCATAGTTCAAATGTCAAGTTCAACGCTTGAGGATGGGAGGATGGGGGGGGGGGGGGGGGGGGGGGGGGGGGGGGGGGGGAGGCGGAAAGGGATCTGTTTGTAGGGGCGCGATGACGTCATTAAGGGTAGTAATGTCCATGGAGGTGGCACCAGACAACTATCGGTGCTGTGCCCCTGCTTGTAGCCTTCTGGAATGGGACCCTGATATTGTGGTAAGAAATTGCTTCCAAGGTTTCTCATTACAAAAAGAAATTCACGTGTAGTTTCGTTCCCATAGCGACCTCACTGATCTGTGTGAGCCTATCACCTAGAAAGAGAAACGGTGTTGAGGACAATTTTGGACAGGTTTACCAGTGTGATGATTTAGGGCAATGGGTCTTTCTTCTGCTTGACACCAAAAAAAATGGACAGGAAAGGAGAAGGAAAGGGTGGGGTGTGGGTGGAGGGCATTTTCCCACCTGAGACCTCATGCCTTTGTTGTATGAAATCTTCCCTAAGTCTGACAATGTCTGCCATTGAATCCTCCCTAAGTCTGACAATGTCTGCCATTGAATCT
>JADBJO010000625.1:435000-442500 GCA_016801955.1 Conus betulinus | reverse complement strand
ATAAATCAGGATACTGAACCTTTCACCAGCAGTATATGGGGACCATTTTGCCTATCTTGAAAACAGAGCTCTTCGCATCGCCTGTTCCAAGGCCTTTTTCGTCTGCTGGATCGGACCAACCAAGGACCCATGACTGATTGTATCTGTGTTCCCTTGGCGTCATGTGGAGATAGACACAGTCCACGATTCTGTGGTATTCTCGTCACCAAAGGCTGAAAAACAGAATCCGACAGCACCCCCAAAGCAGCCAGCTGAGGATAGAAAACAAAACTAAAACGGAAGTGTGGTATTAAGATAAGTTGCTGGAAACCTAAAATGTCTATGTAAACAGGATAAAATGAAGGGGACAATTAGTTTTGAGCCTATGCTTGAGGATCCATTGAATCATGCAAAGGTCAAAAGATGTCAACAGAGTGGTCAGTTCTGCTACCCAAGCATTGTCAGCAGTTAAGAATTGTGCAGAACAGCCCTTATCTATCTATCTATCTATCTATCTATCTATCTATCTATCTATCTATCTATCTATCTATCTATCTATATCTATGATATTCATGGCTAGATTTCACAATATCAATCCTTGGCAGGGATACCTTAATCTTGTTGACATTGCGAATCAGATTCGTTTCAATATGATACCCACGACTTGATGGGGCCTCTATGACGATCCCAAAGTGACAGGTTCCAATCCCATCATCGCCTGGGGTAAACGTCTGGCAGCAGAAGGGTCTCTGGGAGTCATGACCTGGATGCAGCTCTGTCCACTTGCAGCGAGTTCAGGGCCAATAAACCTGTCTTGTTTGTGTTCTCCCCCTCCCTCCCTCCTCCCTCCCTCTCTCTCTCTCTCTCTCTCTCTCTCTCTCCCCCCTCCTCTCTCTCTCTCTCTGCATGTCTGTCTGTATGTCTGTCTCTCTCTGTCTCTCTGTCTCTGTCTGTCTGTCTGTCTGTCTGTCTGTCTGTCTCTCTCTCTCTCTCTCTCTCTCTCTCTCTCTCTCTCTCTCTCTCTCTCTCTCTCTCTCTCTCTCTCTCTCTCTCTCCTCTGTGTCTGTCTGTTTGCCTGTCCGTCTGTTTGTTTTTGGTTCTCTGTGTGTGTGTGTGTGTGTGTGTGTGTGTGTGTGTGTGTGTGTGTGTGTGTGTGTGTGTGTGTGTGTGTGTGTGCTTTCCATTCTGATTTCTGTTCCTTGTTGTAGATCCTGTTGGTGTTTCTGCCAGTGAAGGAAGTACGCCATGTCAGTGATGGTTTTTCACCATACCGGTCCCCGGGAAAGCTCTGTGCATGCAAATGGCTTCCTTTCCTACCTTCCCTCCTTCCCTCCTTCCTTCTTTCCCCTCCTTTCTTTCTTTTCCATCCTTCCTTCCCTCCTTCCTTCTTTCCTTCATTCCTTCTCTCCTTCCTTCCCTCCTTCCTTCACTCTTCCCCTCCTTCCTTCCTTCTTTCCTCCCTTTCTTCCCCTATTTCACTCCTTCCCTCCTTCCTTCACTCCTTCCCTCCTTCCTTCACTTCTTTCCTTCCCCTCCTTCCTTCCCTCCTTCCTTTCCTCCCTTCCTTCCCTCCTTCCTTCACCTCCTCCCCTCCTTCCCTCCTTCCTTCCTTCCTTCCTTCCTTCCTTCCCTCCTTCCATCCCTCCTTCCTTCCCTCCTTCCTTCACCTCCTCCCCTCCTTCCCTCCTTCCCTCCTTCCTTCCTTCCTTCCCTCCTTCCATCCCTCCTTCCTTCCCCCCTTCCTTCACCTCCTCCCTCCTTCCTTCCTCCCTTCCTTCCTTCCCTCTTTCCTTCCCTCTTTCCTTCCCTCTTTCCTTACCTCTTTCCTTCCCCTCCTTCCTTCCCTTCTTTCTTCCTTCCCTCCTTTCCTCCGCCCTTCCTTCCTTCCTTCCTTCCTTCCCTCTTCCCCTCATTCCTTCCTGCCTTCTTTAACTCCTTTGTTCCTCCCTTCTTTACTTCATTCATTCCCCCCTTCCCTTCTTCCTTCGTTCCTCCCTTCATGCTTCATGGCTTTCCTTCATGGAGGGAGAAAAGACAACACATTGTTAGTGTCCCTCCTCCTTCCTTCCTTCCCCCTTCTTCCCTTCTTCCCTCCTTCCCTCCCTTCCTTCCTTCCTTCCTTCCTTCCTTCTTCCTTCCTTCCTTCCCTCCTTCTCTCCTTCCTTCCTTCCATCCTTCATTCACTCCTCCCTCCTTCCTTCCTTCCCTCCTCCCTCTTCCTTCCTTCCCTCCTCCTTCCCCTCCTCCCTTCCTTCCTTCCCTCTTCCTTCCTCCTTCCTTCCGTCCTTCCCTTCCCTCCCCCCTTCTTCCTTCCTCCCTTCCTTCCCTCCTTCCTTCCTTCCATCCTCCCCCTCCTTCCTTCCTGCCTTCCTTCACTCCTCCCTCCTTCCTTCCTTCCTTCCTTCCTTCTTTCCTTCCTTCCATCTTCCTCCTCCTTTCCTTCCTGCCTTCCTTCACTCCTTCCTTCCTTCCTTCCTTCTTTCCTTCCATCCTACCCCCTCCTTCCTTCCTGCCTTCCTTCACTCCTCCCCTTCCCTTCCTTCCTTCCTTCCTTCCTTCTTTCCTTCCATCCTACCTCCTCCTTCCTTCCTGCATTCCTTCACTCCTTCCTTCCTTCCTTCCTTCATTCATTCATTCATTCATTCATTCATTCTTCTTTCCTTCCATCCTACCCCCTCCTTCCTTCCTGCCTTCCTTCCTTCCTTCCTTCCTTCCTTCCTTCATTCCTTCCTTCATTCATTCATTCATTCCCTCCTTCCCTTCTTCCTTCCTTCCTTCATCCCGGCTTTCCTTCATGGAGGGAGGCAAGAGAACACAATGTTAGTGTCCTGACTCTGCCGGCACAACCAATTCATGACGGGTTTGTAGGCTTTTCTTGGTTAGCGTTAGGATTTGGAATGGAACTGGGTTGAGCTTTGGACTTAGGGTTATGATCTACTTTAGGGCTAGGTCTAGAATGATGCATTAGGGTTATGATCTGCTTAGGGCTAGGTCTAGAATGATATATTCCGGTTTGAGAAAAGGCGCTGGCCACAGTCGTCGTCGAAGACGTTGTTGTACACGTGACATGTATGCGTCATGTAGGCTACTCACACAACGACTTGTCCATGGAAAACACCTGTTTCAGTTGAAGTTGTCGCCAAATTTGTACAGCACTGCCCTCATCCATACCCCATGAGAATTCTTCCCTCAACGAGTTTTTTCACAGTGTGAAAATAAAACCCAACGAAAACGCTGCACTGGGTTGTTGTTTTTTTCTGCGCCCCAATTTTCTTGGAATTCTCTACCATCAAGACTCAGCAACATCTCATCTCTGTCGGAGTTTTACAGCAGGGAGAACACGTGGCTGTGTGGATGAGCATTCACTGAACTGGGGTGATAAGCTTTGTGTGGTGGGGGACTGGTGGGTGGGAGGGAGGCGAAGGTTCTATGAGCTAGTGAGGAATAGAAAGAGCAGGGGAGAGAGGAATCTATACATTTTTGTGAGGAATAGGGAAAGTGGAGAGGGAGAAGGACCTTAGAAGTGTCAGTGAAGAATGGGAGAGTGGATGACAGGAGGGATCTATGTGTTGGTGAGGAATGGGGAGAGTGGGGGGAGAGGAGGGATCTATGAGTTGGTGAGGACTGGAGAGAGTGTGGGCAGAAGAGGGATCTATATGTTGGCGAGGAATGGAGAGACTGAGGGAAAGAAAGGATCTATTTGTTGGTGAGGAATGGAGAGAATGGGAGGAGAGGAGGGACTTAATTACTTGTGAAGAATGGGATATATGTGTTGGCGAGGAATGGGGAGAGTGAGGAGGGGGGGGGGGGGGAGGAATATATAGTGGTAGCGAGGAATAGGATTGTGGGAGGGGGTGAATGAGGGTTCTATGTGTTGGTGTGGGGATGGAAAACTATTCTCACACGCGGAAGAAGCTTAGTTACATGTGCAAACCAACGGGACTCCGACAAAGGCGTTGGGAGGCGTTAGGAAGGCAAGGCAAGACACCGATCCTGCCCCCTCTTCATCTTTGGATCTGAGGGAGTGTCTGTTTTGAATAAGATTACAGGGAGGAGAGAGAGAGAGAGAGAGAGAGAGAGAGAGAGAGAGAGAGAGAGAGAGAGAGAAGGGGGAAGGGGGAGACGGGAGGGGTCACGTTCAACACTGTGAAGGTCTGTTAAAGAAATCTGTGGTTAATGCAGTGACGTTATTTAATGTGTAAAAAAAAAAAAAAGATTCACTCTCTTAGTGTGTGTGTGTGTGTGTGGGGGGGGGGGGGGGGGGGGGGGTGTGGCTGGGTGTAGGTGTGGATGCGAGAGAGAGAGACAGACAGACAGACAGACAGAGATAGAGAAAGAGACAGAGTGTATCTATGTGTGCGTGCGTGTGTGTGTGCGTTTGTACGTGCGTGCATACGCGCGTGCATGAGTACGTGCGTGTGTGCGTGTGTGTGTGTGTGTGTGTGTGTGTGTGTGTGTGTGTGTGTGTGTGTGTGTGTGTGTGTGTGTAATACAGAGAAAGAAGAAGACAGACAGACAGACAGACAGACAGACAAATAGAGACAGAGACAGACAGAGAGACACAGAGAGAGAGGGCGCAAATTCATTGAAAGAAAGACCCACACATCAAAGAGCAATTTAGCGATTGTTTTATGACAGAAGATCCAGATGTATGTGCCAAAATCATTGTAAAAACAAAAACCGCTAGTGAGCCAATGCACTGACCAGATGGTCTTCAAGTAACCGCTGTATATTTGTCTCTGATCAGAATGTAACCATCACAATGTAACAGGCAAAAATGAAGTTCATCTTCAAATTCTTCACAAAAAAAAAAAAGGACATAGGGTCTTACAAAAAGGACATCGTGTCTTACAAAAAGACATTAATACGAAGTCTTACATTAATACGAAGTCTGACTCTGGACAGAGAGAGAGAGAGAGAGAGAGAGAGAGAGAGAGAGAGAGAGAGAGAGAGAAGGTTTACAAAGAATGAGAAATAAAGGGGGGGAGATATGTCATTAAGGACTGCACTGACAGAGAACTGACGTGATGTGACGTCATCAAGGACTGCAGTGACAGAAAACTGACGTGATGTGACGTCATCAGGGACCGCACTGACAGAGAACAGACGTGATGTGACGTCACCAAGGACGGCACTGACCGGGAACTGACGTGATGTGACGTCATCAAGGACTGCACTGGCAGCTGGCCAGCTCTTCCTCTGTGACGGTCAGCGTGTCCTCTGGCGGCAGGATGACACAGCCTGCCCTCCATGCCACAGGACCCTCACCAGATCCTCCAGAAGATGCTGCCAAGGGCAGTTCTGCAACCCTACACGTCACCTCAGAACGCTCGCCAGAAGACGGGCACGGCGCAGAAAGCTCACCAGAAGCTTTAGTTCTCCCAGAATGCTCATAAAACGCTGAAGACAACTCTGACATGACATTCAGTCCACACGTGTCCCAAGATGTTGTTGACCCAGTGGTATAGGTCAGCCCTGGAGTGGCGGGAGAGGCTGCAGACACCACGGAAGCGTGACACGGGGGTGTGTTGGGGTCGATACTCTGGCACCACGCTGACTCAGAGTCTGAGGATTCAGAGGATAACCAGAAGGGAGTGCCAGAAACGTCTGAGGCGAGGTGAGCTGGAGAGGGACACAGAAAGGAATCCAGGACGCCGTCAGAGACGAGCGAAGGTGCAGAAGACCACACAGACTTCTTCCCATAGACGTCCAGCAGGCCAAGGTCATCACTCCGAGAGAGGGTGAAGGCAAAGTGACAGCGACAGTCGGCCATAACTCAGAAGTCACGAGAGAGGCATCAGAGGACACGTTCACTGACAACCAATCCATAGAAGTGACGGATGACGAAGCAAAGGACGGACACGCCGGCGAAGACCTCGCCACAGGAGACACGACATAATCATCAGATGATGACGCAGACAAGGGAATATTGACGTCACGATGACGATGGACAGGTAACGTTGAGGACGAGGCGTGGAAGTGCGTCAGGATGGAGCGTGGCGCTGAAGGGACATCAGGAGGAGGGAGGAGGGGGCAGGAGGAGGACAACCTTGACATTGGGATGAGCCGGCAGCTATCAGGTGGTGGGGTGACGACGGGGGAAGATGGGGAATAGACTGCTGTGATGTAGGACGGAGTGACAGACGAGGCGAAGGGGCTGGCAGGGTTGCGGAAAGGGCTGGTGGAGGGGTTGACAGGGCAGGGGAAAGGGCAGGCGGAGGGGTTGACAGGGTCGGGGAAAGGGCAGACGGAGGGGTTGACAGGGTCGGGGAAAGGGCAGGCGGAGGGGTTGACAGGGTCGGGGAAAGGGCAGACGGAGGGGTTGACAGGGTCGGGGAGAGGGCAGGCGGAGGGGTTGACAGGGTCGGGGAGAGGGCAGGCGGAGGAGTTGACAGGGTCGGGAAGAGGGCAGGCGGAGGGGTTGACACAGGGTCGGGGAAAGGGCAGGCGGAGGGGTTGACAGGGTCGGGGAAAGGGCAGGCGGAGGGGTTGACAGGGTCGGGGAGAGGGCAGGCGGAGGGGTGACAGGGTCGGGGAGAGGGCAGACGGAGGGAGAGATCCAGGAAGGACAGACGGAGCCAGAGACAGAACTAACTGGCACCTTGGTCTGGCACCGCCCTGTTTCCTGCACCGTCCCCACACAAGAACGTGACGGAGGTATGACGTTAACTGACGGGCAAGTCGTCTGCGTCACTACCTGAGGACACACTGGCTTTGGTGACGTCATGGTCGTTGCATCTCCGAGAAATGTCTGAGATGGCGCTGTGTGCGGCTCTTCATGTGACGTCACAGGCTTTGGTGATATCGGGACAACTTTTCTCTTTGGTGACATCACCGTGGGTGAAGTCGTCGCATCTGACATTCCTTGAGATGGTTCAAAGAAGGAACTATTTTTCTGGTGGAATCTTTGTTCTCGCATCTGACATTCCTTGAGATGGTTCAAAGATACAACTGTTTTCTGGTGGAATCTTTGTTCTTGCATCTGATATTCCTTGAGATGGTTCAAAGATAGCACTGTTTTCTGGTGAAGTCTTTGTTCTCGCATCTGACATTCCTTGAGATGGTTCAAAGATAGAACTGTTTCCTGGTGGAATCTTTGTTCTCGCATCTGATATTCCTTGAGATGGTTCAAAGATAGAACTGTTTCCTGGTGGAATCTTTGTTCTCGCATCTGATATTCCTTGAGATGGTTCAAAGACAGCACTGTTTTTCTGGTGAAATCTTTGCTCTCGCATCTGACATTCCTTGAGATGGTTCAAAGAAAGAACTGTTTTCTGTGGAATCTTTGTTCGTTTCGATGCAGTATATGTCTCACTGTCTATTAGTGTGTCTACAAGTACTCGCTGCGGAAACCTTCGTTTGCGTCTTCCGACGGCTGATGACTGTTTAGTGACTTTGTTTGGTGACGTCGACACTGGATTCGCTTCTGCTTGTGTGTCTAATGACTGCTCCCTCACTGGTGACGACAAGGGGCTTAACTCTCCTCCTGACGTCACACTTTGCCCTGGAGAGAGGACTGTA
>JADBJO010000625.1:417500-432500 GCA_016801955.1 Conus betulinus | reverse complement strand
CTGACAAGAAAACGACGCATGATGTGCTCCGGTTTAAGCGAATGATGGACTGTTGGACGTTGTTTCTCGCTCAGATTTCGTCATGCCTATTCATGTCCAGTGTGCATTACTGGTGGTTCTTTCTTGGCCTTGGCACTGAGAACCCTGTGAGAAATATCCAGTAGTGGTGATAGTAGCGGTAGCAGCGGCAGCAGCAGCAGTGGCGAGAGTAGCAGCAGCAGCAGTAGTGGTAGTAGTAGCAGCAGCAATGATAGTAGCTGTAGCAGCAGTAAATTGTAAAATCATAAATTGTGGATGAAAGGAACGAAGAATAAAACATACATCCCTATGCCTCTTTTAAATTCCGTGTTCTTCTTCTTCTCTCCTCCTCCTCCTCCTCCTCCTCTCTCTTCCTCCTCTTCCCTACAGATATCCCAGACAGGAGATGGGGAGATGAGAGGGGAGCAAAGAGGATGTGGTAGATGGGGTGGGGAGGGGGGGGGGATTTAATGACATCCATCTTGTACAGTCAGTTCTATCCCCCCCCCATCCCTCCCATTATCAAACACACACACACACACACACACACACACACACACACACACACACACACACACCAGCCTTATCACTCACCTGAGGCTGCGGCTGAATTTGTCAAAGGTCATTGAGGAGTTGTTTTTGGCCCGGCCCCACTGCTCGGCGATCCTGTGTCGGTGTTGGTGCCGGATACGGAACAGGCCCTGCTTCCGGTCCAGCCACTCTAGCAGGCGATCTTCCGCCGGCGCCACCTTCTCCAGCTCTTCCAGCAGAAAACGCTTCAGTCGCACTGCGCTGCTGCCCTCCGCTATCTCTGAAAAAACATAAAGATTAAAAAATGTAAAGTTTATACATTCTTTCTTTAACGCCTGGTCCATATCCTAGCTTTGCCTTAATCTTCTTTTGCGCTCGCCTCGCATATTTTTTTTTCTTCTTCTTCCTTCCCATTCCCTTCCTCTGCCTTTCCTTCAATGTCCTTGCCTTTCCTTCCATTTCCTGCCCTATTCCTCCATTTCCTTGCCCTTTCTTCTTCCATTCCTTGCCTATTCCTCCATTTCCTTGCCCTTTCTTTCATTTCCTTGCCTATTCTTCCCTTTCCTTTCCTTGCCTTTCCTTCCATTTCCTTGCCTTTTCTTCCAGTTCCTCACCTTTCCTTTCATTTCCTTGCCTGTTCTTCCGTTTCCTTGCCTTTCCTTCCATTTCGTTGCCTTTCCTTCCATGTTCTTGCATTTTTTTTTTTTTTTTTCATTTTCCTTGCCCTTCCTTCCATTCCTTTGCCCTTCAATTCCGTCCCCTTGCCTTCCTTTCCATTGCCCTGTCTTGTCTTCCTTGTCTTCACTTGCCATGCGTTGCCCTGTCTTCCTTCTCTTCTACTGTCTTGCCTCATCTTGCTTCTTCTTCCCCCCCTTGCCTTCCCTTCTCTTCTTTAGCTTTATATCGCTTCTCCTCCTTTGCCTTGATTTCTCCTCCTGCGCTTTGATTTCTCCTCCCGTGCCTTGATTTCTCCTCCCTTGCCTTGATTTCTCCTCCCTTGCCTGATTTCTTCTCCCCCCTTGCCCTTGATTTCTCCCCCTTTGCCTGATTTCTCCTCCTTTGCCTTGATTTCTCCTCCATTGCCTTGATTTCTCCTCCATTGCCTTGATTTCTCCTCCCTTGCCTTGATTTCTCCTCCCTTGCCTTGATTTCTCCTCCCTTGCCTTGATTTCCTCCTCCTGTGCCTTGATTTCTCCTCCTTGCCTTGATTTCTCCTCCCTTGCCTTGATTTCTCCTCCCGTGCCTTGATTTCTCCTCCATTGCCTTGATTTCTCCTCCTTTGCCTTGATTTCTCCTCCTTTGCCTTGATTTCTCCCCTTTGCCTTGATGTCGCCTCCTGTGCCTTGATTTCTCCTCCTTTGCCTTAATTTCTCATTTTTGTCTTGCTTTCTCCCTACCTTGCCTTGATTTCTCCTCCTTTGCCTTCACTTTTCTTCCTTTGCCTTGAATTCTCCTCGTTTGCCTTAATTTCTCTTGCTTTGTCTTGATTTCTCCTCCTTTGCCTTGAATTCTCCTTTTTTTTTTTTACTTCATTTCTCTTCCTTTGCCTTGATTACTCTTCCTTTGCCTTGCTTTTTCTTCCTTTGCCTTGATTTCTCTTTCTCATAGGGATCAGAAACCCGGCGATGTTGTCAACAGACAGACATCACATAGGAGTAAACCAAAAACAAACAAACAAACAAACAAAAAAACCAGCATTGTTGCTAAAAGACAGACGTGATATAGTGTCAGAAAACACTGACAGTGCTGCCATCAGACAGAGGTCACATGGGGTCAGAAAACCGTGTGATTTGGTCGACAGACAGACCGCACGCGGGATGAACAAACCTGGTGGTGTCTCCTTATGCTCCTGGATCGCGGGTAGCTTCACTTCACGCTGAGCTGTGGATTAAAGCTGAGTACTCGTGAATGGGAAAGGCTGTTACAACGATCGCTCCTCTCATTGATAGCGCGGGCAGAGGTGTGTGTGTGTGGGGTCGGGGTCGGGGGGGGGTGGGGCCGCTGGGGGAGGGGAGGGGAGGGGAGGGAGGGGAATGCTGGAGACTCTGGGTTACCTTGCACAACGGAAACCTAACGACTCCGTGGGTTGACAGGTCGATCCCTGTCAGGTCACAAATAGTGCAAGGACGTTTGAGGACGTGCCGTTTTCGGGGTGGAGTGGGGGGGTGGAGAGGGGAGAGGGAGGGCGGGGGGGGGGGGGGGGGGGAAGGTGAAGGGAGGAGAGGCTTCCCAGTGTGTGTGTTGTTGTTGTTGTTGTTGTTGTTTGTTTGTTTGTTTTTGTTTTTTTTTTTATTAACGCCTTCTTTGTTTGTTTGTTTTTTTGTTGTTGTTTTTTTTTTTTGGGGGGAGGGGTGTGTGTATCCATTTATATCTCTAAACACAACATGATTCCCCCGCCCCTCCCTTTTACTCTGAATTTCTGATAGCGTGCATGTTTCATGCATCAATACATACATTATGGCAAGAGGGTCTGGTGGGTGTAGCGTTTGCCAAGGAACATTGAATACCACAGATCCGTGTTGAGTTTGGTAGCGGGTGAGATTTGCACAAAGATGAAATACACATTGTAATTATGTTAAAGGATACAAATATACATAATGTCATATAATGGAACACTGAGATGGAAACGTTATGGTCACCAATCATAATCATCATCATCATCTGACACCATTACCACCACATGTACGTCTGGCTGAACCATACCACTGAACACAGCTGTGAAGGTGGGATACGGACTGAATGGAGGAAGTGAGGGGGGCGGGGGAGGGAGGTGCGGGGGAGGGGGGGGGGCGAGGGAGAGAGGAGCGACATAGACGAAACAGGATGTAAATCGAACACGGGTGTGCGACAATCACAAACTGGCCGGGTCTTTTTCCGACCCACTTTCCGACTGCTAATTGGTCCGATCGTGATGTAAGCGGAGACGTGACAGAACGGAGGAGGGGATTCCCCTCTCTTCTCCCGGATAAGACGGCAGCGTGATGCCACTGACGCCCTGGTTCACCAACAATGAAAGGGGAGGTCACCCGTGAGACACGCAACAAAACCTGCAGTCAGTCTGCACGTCTTTTGTTTTCTGAAGGGGGAGGGTGGGGGGGAGGTGGGGGGGGGGAGTGGGGAAAGAGAAGAAGGGACTGTGTGATGAGCTGTATAAGAAGTGGGGTGTCTGAGGAGTGGTTGTGTGTGAGAAGTGGGTTGTGTGGAGAAGTGGGTTGTGTGAGGAGTGGGTTGTGTGAGGAGTGGGTGGTGTGAGGAGTGGGTTGTGTGAGGAGTGGGTTGGTGAACTGGGCTGTATAAGGAGTGGGGTGTCTGAGGAGTGGGTTGTGTGAGAAGTGGGTTGTGTGAGGAGTGGGGTGTGTGAGTAGTGGGTTGTGTGAGGAGTGGGTTGTGTGAGAAGTGGGGTGTGTTGTGTGAGGAGTGGGTTGTGTGAGAAGTGGGTTGTGTGAGGAGTGGGGTGTGTGAGGAGTGGGGTGTGTGAGGAGTGGGGTGTGTGAAGAGTGGGGTGTGTGAGGAGTGGGTTGTGTGAGGAGTGGGGGTGTGTGAGGAGTGGGTTGTGTGAGGAGTGGGGTGTGTGAGGTGTGGGTTGTGTGAGGAGTGGGGTGTGTGAGGAGTGGGTTGTGTGAGGAATGGGGTGTGTGAGCATTGGGTTGGGTGAATTGGGCTATGAGAGCAGAGGGTTGGGTGTATTGGGCTGTGTGAAGAGTGGGTTGTGTGAGGAGTGGGTTGTGTGAGGAGTGGGTTGTGTGAGGAGATGGTTGTGTGAGGAGTGGGTTGGGTGAACTTGGCTGTTTGAGGAGTGGGTTGTGTGAGGAGTGGGGTGTGTGAGGAGTGGGGTGTGTGAGGAGTGGGTTGTGTGAGGAGTGGGTTATGTGAGGAGTGGGTTGGGTGAATTGGGCTGCGTGAGCAGTGGGTTGGGGGTATTGGGCGGTGTGAGGAGTGGGTTGTGTGAGGAGTGGGTTGTGTGTGGAGTGGGTTATGTGAGGAGTGGGTTGGGTGAATTGGGCTGCGTGAGCAGTGGGTTGGGTGTATTGGGCTGTGTGAGGAGTGGGTTGTGTGAGGAGTGGGTTGGGTGAACTGGGTTGTGTGAGGAGTGGGTTGTGTGAGCAGTGGCTTGGGTGGGTTGGGCTGTGTGAGGAGTGGGTTGTGTAAGGAGTGGTTTGGGTGGATTGGGCTATGTGAAGAGTGGATCGGGTTGTGTGAGGAGTGGGTTGGGTGGATCGGGTGTGTGTGGAGGAGGGGTGGGTGGATTGGGCTATGTGAAGAGTGGATCGGGTTGTGTGAGGAGTGGTTGAGTGGATTGGACTGTGTGAGGAGTGGGTTATGTGAGGAGTGGGTTGGGTGGATTGGGTTGTGAGGAGTGGGTTGGGTGGATTGGGTGTGAGGAGTGGGTTCTGTGGATTGGGCTGTGTGAGGAGTGGGTTGAGTGGATAGGGTTGTTGGCAGTAAAGTGTGTCCGTCAGTACACTCCTTAGTATGTCTGCTGTATGAAGTCACGTCCATTGTCCTGCTGTGCTGAGATGTCCTGCTGTGCTGAGATGTCTGCTGTACGATGTCACGTCCATTGTCCTGCTGTGCTGAGATGTCTGCTGTATGAAGTCACGTCCATTGTCCTGCTGTGCTGAGATGTCTGCTGTATGATGTCACGTCCATTGTCCTGCTGTGCTGAGATGTCTGCTGTATGACGTCACGTCCATTGTCATGTCTTGCTGAGATGTATGCTGCATGAAGTCGCGTCTTGCTGAGATGTATGCTGCATGAAGTCACGTCTTGCTGAGATGTATGCTGCATGAAGTCACGTCTTGCTGAGATGTATGCTGCATGAAGTCACGTCTTGCTGAGATGTATGCTGCATGAAGTCACGTCTTGCTGAGATGTATGCAGTATGAAGTCACGTCTGCTGAGATGTATGCTGTACGAAGTCACGTCTTGCTGAGATGTACGCTGCATGAAGTCACGTTTTGCTGAGATATCTGCTGAACGAAGTCACGTATTGCTGAGATGTCTGCTGAACGAAGTCACGTATTGCTGAGATGTCTGCTGTACAAAGTCATGTACTGCTGAAAATGTATGCTGCATGAAGTCACGTCTTGCTGAGATGTCCGCTGTATGAAGTCCCGTCTTGTCTAAGCGAGTGTGGATTGTAAAAAGCGCGTAGAGCTTGGTCTCTAGCCGAGGATAGGCGCTATATGAGTATTCATGATAATAACAATAACAATAATAATAATAATAATAACAATAATAATAATAATAACAATAATAACGTCTTGCTGAGATGTCCACTGTTTGAAGTCACGCCTGTCCATCACGACCACACTGACAGACCGCAGGAAGCCCTTCGGTTCCAGTGCTGTGACATGGCTCTTCGTAATGAGAGAACCTGCGCAGGGCCGGACCATTCATGTTGTTGCTGCTTGTCCGTTTGTTTGTGTTCTGGTGACCTGGAAAAGCAGCGTGGCATGCAAACAGATCCTGTCAACCATTGACACCAATCCACTCTCCGCCGCCGCGGGACAGACCAGGGAAAAGGGGGGGGGGGGGGGGGGGGGGGGGGGGGGGGGGGGGGGAGGGGGGGGGGGGGGGGGGGGGGGTTAAGAGAGGGACAGAGAGACAAGCATCAGGCGGAGAGGGCTGGGGAGAGGAGGGGGTGGGGGGGGGAGGGGGAAGATTATGGTGATGGCGACGGGAGGGGAAGTGGGTGGGGAGGACAATAGTCGACGGGATTACGTTTCATTGTCCGACGAATTGCTCGTTCCAAAAAGCCCAGTTCTCACTTCCCTGCACTACTTCTGGTACTACTACTTCTCTGTACATTCACTACTTCTTGTTTTTTTTTTTTTTTTTTACATTCACTACTTCTTGTTACTTCTCTGTACATTCACTACTTCTTGTTACTTCTCTGTACATTCACTACTTCTTGTTACGTTTTTTTTATACATTCACTACTTCTTGTTACTTCTCTGTACATTGCTACTTCTTGTTACTTCTCTGTACATTCGCTACTTCTTGTTACTTCTCTGTACATTGGCTACTTCTTGTTACTTCCCTGTACATTCGCTACTTCTTGTTACTTCTCTGTACATTCACTACTTCTTGTTACTTCTCTGTACATTCGCTACTTCTTGTTACTTCCCTGTACATTCGCTACTTCTTGTTACTTCTCTGTACATTCGCTACTTCTTGTTACTTCTCTGTACATTCGCTACTTCTTGTTACTTCCTGTACATTCGCTACTTCGCTACTTCTTGTTACTTCTCTGTACATTCGCTACTTCTTGTTACTTCCCTGTACATTCACTACTACTTCTTGTTACTCCTCTCTGTACATTCACTACTACTTCTTGTTACTTCCCTGTACATTCGCTACTACTTCTTGTTACTTCTCTGTACATTGGCTACTTCTTGTTACTTCCCTGTACATTCGCTACTTCTTGTTACTTCTCTGTACATTCACTACTTCTTGTTACTTCTCTGTACATTCGCTACTTCTTGTTACTTCCCTGTACATTCGCTACTTCTTGTTACTTCTCTGTACATTCGCTACTTCTTGTTACTTCTCTGTACATTCGCTACTTCTTGTTACTTCCCTGTACATTCGCTACTTCTTGTACTTCTCTCTGTACATTCGCTACTTCTTGTTACTTCCCTGTACATTCACTACTTCTTGTTACTCCTCTGTACATTCACTACTTCTTGTTACTTCCCTGTACATTCACTACTTCTTGTTACTTCTCTGTACATTCGCTACTTCTTGTTACTTCCCTGTACATTCACTACTTCTTGTTACTTCTGTGTACATTCACTACTTCTCGTTACTTTCACTACTTCTCATTACTTTCACTACTTCTCGTTACTTTCACTACTTCTCGTTACTTTCACTACTTCTCATTCATGCTTTCACTGCTTCTCATTGCTTTCACTACTTCTCATTGCTTCCACTGCTTCTCATTGCTTCCACTACTTCTCATTGCTTTCACTGCTTCTCATTGCTTTCGCTGCTTCTCACTACTTTCACCGCTTCTCATTACTTTCACTGCTTCTCACTACTTTCACTGCTTCTCATTACTTTCACTGCTTCTCATTACGTTTGCTACTTCTCATTGCTTTCACTGCTTCTCATTGCTTTCACTGGTTCTCATTACTTTCACTGCTTCTCATTTCTTTACAGTACTATCACTCGATTTTACTACATCTTGCATTCCCCCCCCCCACCCCCCACCCCCCCACCCCCACCCCAGTTTTACACTACTTCTTATTCTTCTTTCTAACCAAGACATCAAACCTTTGAAAAATCCTCTCTGTCAGAACACAGTCTCTCCAAAACAGCTCTGTCACTAACCAAGCCCCAACTATCTGGAACCGTCTACCTGTCTTTCTCTGGCACTCTGGGTCCTTCTCTGCCTTCAACTGTCGCCTTCAAAACTTGCTGTTTTCAAAAGATTTTGACCACACTTCTGTCAATACTCTTTCCAGTGTTGTTCCTCGATTTATGTATGTTTGGGTTAATAGTGAGGTGTGCGTGTGTGTGTGTGTGTGTGTGTGTGTGTGTGTGTGTGTGTGTGTGTGTGTGTGTGTGTGTGTGTGTGTGTGTGTGTGTGTGTGTGTGTGTGTGTGTGCGTGCGTGCGTGCATGCGTGCGTGCGTGCATGCGTGTGTGTGTGTGTGTGTGTGTGTGTGTGTGTGTGTGTACTTACGTGCATGACTGCATTAATGTGTGCGCGCACGCGGGTGTACGTGTGTGTGTATATGAGGAATGGAGAAATGTAATAATGGAAGTGTTTCTGGGTTTACTCGTGCTTTTGGTTTAGGTCTTTTTCATTTGTCTACATAGTTGTACTGATGTCGCGCAACGACTGTCTTTGCTTTGTATATTTCATCATATACACGAGGATACAATGACATGCCCATCTGAGTACAGATGGAGGCTAGAGCAGATGGCGTGTCCTTATCTGCCTGTCTGCCTAGCTGAGGGGCAGACAGACAGACAGACAGACAGATAGAAGCAGCCGATGTCATAAGAACTGACGTCAGGAGAAAGGTGTGCAGGGACGGTGGTGCACGTGTCACCGCTATCAGATTGCACAGTCACGGTGATCACGTGCACATGCCACGATCATTTCACAGTACGCTACAGTGGTCGGCGGGGGGAGGCGAGAGTTGAGGGACTGGGGGCCGAATGGAAAGGAGTACAGGGACTGGGGGTGGGGAGGTGGGGGGGGGGGGGGGGGGGGGGATAGTAGCATGGGATGTGGTGGAAATCGACACAACAAAACAAACTCTGCACGCCTTTCTATCGAGGCTGCCGAAACACGTGTGGTGTGGTGTGGTGTGGTGTGTGTGTGGTGGTGTTGTTTTTTTTTGTTGTTTGTGGTACCTGGCTAAAAGACTCCAGGGATCATCCAAACAGCCGAAGTACTTAAACACTATGGTACAAAATGCATCAGCTGGGGATGAGAACATTACGTGTGTGACCGTTTCTGATTACCCCGCCACATGGGCAGCCACATTCCAACGTCGGGTGATTCGGAAAACTGATAATGTTATACTAGGAGCTTGTCACAACTGAAGACAATCCTCGCATAACTATGCTGAGCATAGCAACGTTTTGATGTAGCCTTGGTGTTCTAGCCTATGTCAATTGGTCTGACACACAGCCTAAAGCAAGGCGTGGTGTAATGACCAAGTAGCTGACGGCCAACCGAGAGACAAACAGTCAGACAGACTGACAAACAGACCGACACACAGAGGACGGTGGAGAAAGTCTGACAGAGAGACTGAGTCAGAGACAGAGGCCCAGGGACACAGACGGGAACAGGATGTACAGAACGGGCACTGAACGTAAAGAACGGGCACTGAGCGTACAGAACGGGCGCTGAGCGTACAGAGCGGGCACAGGACGTACAGAGCGGGCACAGGGACGTACAGAGAGGCCCACAGCACAGGACGTACACATCGAGCACACAGCGGGTGCAAGACGTTCAGGGCGGGCACAGCATGTACAGAGCGGGCACAGTACGTACAGAGAGAGAGCTCAGGACGTACAGAGCGGGTACAGGACGTACAGAGCGGGCACAGTACGAACAGAGAGGGCTCAGGACGTACGTACAGAGCGGGCACAAGACTATAGAGCGGGTACAGAGCTGGCACAGAGCGGGTACAGGACGTACAGAGCGGGCACATGACATACAGAGCGGGCGTAAGACTACAGAACGGGCACAGAGCGGGCACAGATGTACAGAGCGGGCATATGATGTACAGAACAGGCACAGGAAGTACAGAGCGGATACAGAGGAGACACAGGACTTACGGAGCGGGCACAGGACGTACAGAGCGGGTACAGAGCGGGCACAAAGCGAGCACATGATGTACAGAGCGGACACAGAGCAGGCACAGGACGTACAGAGCGGGTACAGGACGCACAGAGCGATCACAGAGCGGCCGCAGGATTACTGAGCGGGCACAGGAATGTACAGAGCGGGAACCGAGCAGGCACAGGACGTACAGAGAGCGGGCACAGGACGTTAAGAGCGGGCACAGGACGTACAGAGCGGGCACAGGACGGACAGAGCGGGCACAGGACAGGACGTACAGAGCGGGCACAGGACGTACAGAGCGGGCACAGGACGTACAGAGCGGGCACAGGACGTACAGAGCGGGCACAGGACGTACAGGAGCGGGCACAGCGACGTACAGAGCGGGCACAGGACGGACAGAGCGGGCACAGGACGTACAGAGCGGGCACAGGGACGCACAGGACGTGACAGAGTGGGGAACAGGACGTACAGAGCGGGCACAGGCGCACAGGACGTACAGAGCGGGCACAGGACGGACAGAGCGGGCACCCTGCCCTGGGACGTACAGAGCGGGCACAGGACGTGTGAGCGGGACAGGACGTACAGAGCGGGCACAGGACGTACAGCGCGGCACACAGGACGCACAGGACCGTACAGAGCGGGCACAGGACGTACAGAGAGCGGGCACAGGACGGACAGAGCGGGCACAGGACGTACAGAGCGGGCACAGGACGCACAGGACGTACAGAGTTTCCACAGGACGTACAGAGCGGGCACAGGACGGACAGAGCGGGCACAGGACGTACAGAGCGGGCACAGGACGCACAGGACGTACAGAGTGGGCACAGGACGTACAGAGCGGGCACAGAACGGGCACTGGACGCTCAGAGCGGGCACAGGACGTTACAGGGGGCAGTGCCCGGTGTCTGACCTTCAGGGGAAGAGCTGGAACCAGATGGGAGGGTGCTGTGGTGGGTGCTGTGGGGGACTCCTCCATTTCTCCGCCCTGCCCTCTCCCTGTGACCTTGACAGCGGCGCTCCACCCTTCCCGCGTGACCTTGACAGCGACGCTCCACTCTCCCCCGTGTGACCTTGACAGCGACGCTCCACTCTCCCCGTGTGACCTTGACAGTGACATTCCACTCTCTCCGTGTGACCTTGACAGCGGCGCCCCACTTTCCCCCCTGTGACCTTGACAGCGGCGCCCCACTTTCCCCTTGTGACCTTGACAGTGGCGCATCACTCTCCCTGTATGGCCATAACAGTTGTTGTTGCTGCTGTTTCTGCGACTGTTTGCGTGGCCGCTGCTGTTGCTGTTGCTGCTGTTGCTGGTGGTGTTGCTGTTGCTGTGGGTGCTGTCGTTGCTGCTCCGTGCAGCCGTAGCGTGTTGAGATCCTTGGTGAGCAGATGGTGGAACAGATACAGATCGTCCTGGGGGAGCAGTGTGCCAGCCTCTCCCCCCAGCGTGTCCATGGAGCCCTGCAGGGAGCTGCCCAGAGCGGACGGTGGTGACGCCGTGGCTGTGACAACGCCTGCCCGACTGTGCTCCGGAGAGTCACAAGGCTGCGTGCCCTCAGGCCGGGGCACCACGGGCCCTTCCTCCCTGTGCGTGCTGATGCCATCACTTCCTGACCAGGGCGGGAAGGACGACGGCAAAGAACTCTGACCTGTCCCATAACTGAGCGGAGAGACAGCCGGGTGGGGGACACTTGGGTGAAGCCCATGCACTGCCGGCATCACCGTCATCATTGCTGCTGTGGACAAGGAAGCAGGGGACAGGCAGGTGAAGAACTGGGTCTTCGACCTCCGTGACGCCGAACTCCTTGGGAGGCAGTGAGCAGATTGTGGCGCGCTGTTCCATTCAGACTGCATGGAGGGGGAGCTGCACGCCGCACGCTGTGATGCCTGTTGAGGGTAGGTGAGATCTCCTGTGTGGTGCCCAGAGTGCCCAGGTGAGTGCCCAGGTGAGTGCCCATGGGAAGTGGACCAAGCGACAGAAGGGAGGGTGTGCTGCAGATGAGCCTGCCACAAGAACTTGGCGGGAATGTCGTCAGCGAGGTCTCGGGTCTTCCTGAAAGATGGCTGGGGGAGGAGGTCTGAGAGAGGAAACAGTCGGAGATGCCCCTGGGGAAACAGACGGAGGTGGTCAGGGCGGTGGGGACGGTGGGTCTCCTGAGTTTGGAGGACTGTGGCGTGGTGTCAGTATTGCTTGTGCGGTGAAGAACGACAGCATGTCCAGGTGAGGAAGATTGGCTGGGGCTGACCCTGGGTGCAGCAACAAGCCAGTGCATCACCCCGTCAATGCAGTCATCAGACCAATCCATCAATCCGTCCATACAGTCATCAACCAATCCAACAACCCTGTCAATACAGTTATCAACCAAATCCAGGGTCAACCCGTCAATACCCTGGTTATCAGGGCGGTCCATCAAGAGTCCCGTCAATACCATCATCAACCTGGGCAATCTATCAATCAACCCGTCAATACAGTAATCAACCAATCCATCAATCCGTCAGTACAGTCATCAACCAATCCATCAACCCGTCAGTTATCAGTCATCAAACAGTCATCAACCAACAACCCTGTCAATACGGCCATCAACCAACCCATCAACCCATCCATACAGTCATCAACCAATCCATCAACCTGTCCATACAGTCATCAACCAATCCATCAACCTGTCCATACACTCATAAACCAATCCATCAACCTGTCCATGCAGTCATCAACCAATCCATCAGTCAATCAACCCGTCAATACAGTCATCAACCAATCCACAAACCTGTCCATACAGTCATAACAAATCCATCAACCTGCCAATACAGCATCAAGTGTGTGGTGCAGCCATTAACGACTCCAGCAACCCCAACATCAAGGATAGTATGTCCAGAGAGACAACGGCACAAGCGGTGTGATGTCAACACCAGCTGACGGACCTTGCCCTGCCCTGCCTACCTGCCAGCTGGTCTGTGGGTAACCCTGAGCCAACCAGCTGGTCTGTGGGTAGCCCTGAGTCAACCAGCTGGTCTGTGGGTAGCTCTGAGCCAACCCAGCTGTCTGTGGGTAGCCCTGAGTCAGCCAGCTGGTCTGTGGGTAGCTCTGAGCCAACTAGCTGGTCTGTGGGTAGCTCTGAGCCAACCAGCTGGTCTGTGGGTAGGGTAGCCTTGAGCCAGCCAGCTGGTCTGTGGGTAGCTCTGAGCCAACCAGCTGGTTTGTGGGTAGCCCTGAGTCAACCAGCTGGTCTGTGGGTAGCTCTGAGCCAACCAGCTGGTCTGTGGGTAGTACTGAGCCAACCAGCTGGTTTGTGGGTAGTACTGAGCCAACCAGCTGGTCTGTGGGTAGCATTGAGCCTACCAGCTGGTCTGTGGGTAGCCCAGAACCAGACACAGGCCGCTGGCTCCATGTCAACCCTGAGGTCTTGGGGTGTCTTCCACTAACTAGTATTTCTAGGAGTCACTTTAGGACATCATTTGCCTGCCAAAACTGGCATTGGCCATCCAGTTTTCTCCTTCGTTCAGCTCTTGTGTGTGTGTGTGTGTGTGTGTGTGTGTGTGTGTGTGTGTGTGTGTGTGTGTGTGTGTGTGTGTGTGTGTGTGTGTGTGTGTGTGTGTGTGTGGTGTTACTCACCAGAGGGCGTGTGTCTAGTCACTGGAACAGCCTCCTTGACATCAGGAAGTAAAGGTTTTGTCTTTTCTTCATCGTCCAGTCTGTAGACACCAAGCAGAGAGTGCTGTGATGATGATGATGATGATGATAAGGAGGAGGAGGAGGAGGAGGAGATATCAGAAGCAATACAGTCTTTGGATCATGAAGTGTTAGTCTAAGACACCACAGTATGGACTGACGAGGTATCCAGTATCCAACTACATGGTTCTGGTGAGCTGTGTGTCTGTACGCTTGCGGTATTTTCTTTAGGTTTTGTGATGCCAACTGAAGAGTTCAACAGCGAGAATGGTCCCGGCAATAAGCAGTTGGAAATCTGAACCATGGATCTCATGCAACATCTGGTGGATGTTTGGCACTTGAAGGACCTTAAAAGCGCTCAAGATTGACTGAGGTAGAGATGCACAGAGCCATAAAGAAGAGAATCTGTGAAGAAACGAAGAAAACGAAGAGTAGCTGGATCAAAGGACAGTGTGATTACGTTTAAAAAAAAAGACCTAAACAACAACATAAAAAAGCTTTTAGAATTGTAAATGACCTAAGTAAAAGAAAGCCAGATAAATACAGCACATTTAGGACAAAGATGAAAACTGTGATGCAGGAAGAGGTGGACTGATCATTGTCCCAAAACTCTACAATTAACAATGTACAGGTGGAATGATCATTGCCCCTGACTCTACAATTAACAATGTACAGGTGGAATGATCATTGCCCCAGACTCTACTATTAACAATGTACAGGTGGACTGATCATTGCCCCAAACTCTACAACAAACAATGTACAGGTGGAATGATCATTGCCCCAAACCCCACAACAAACAATGTACAGGAGATCCAAATGTGCAACAGCACAGGATTCGTTAAGTAAGACTGACTTTCCAATACTCGTGAAAAAATCGAAGCTACCACTGAAATATGGGATGGCAGCAGGCATCGACAACATCCCTGCAGAACTCTTGAAACATGGTGGACTTGTAGTAACTGATGTCCAAACGACAACATCTGTCACTCTGGGGAGTGGCCCATACCATGAAGTCAGTCACTCATCGTCACCCTTCCCAGGCTAGGAAATCTCCAACACCGCCAGCACTGCCATAAGCCTGATCAGCCACGCCAGCAAAGTCGTGCTGACAATCTGAACAGCCTGCAGACCAGACCCCCAAGCAGATGTCATCATTGCTGAAGAACAGGCTGGTTTCTTCTGGCACAGAGCTACCATCCAACAGATTTTTTTTTAACCTACGTATCCTTCGCGAAAAATATCTCCAGCACCAGAGAGAGTTCTGCTACGTCCTTATAGACTTCAAGAAGGCGTTGGACAGAGTCTGGCAGAATGCGTTCTGGGCCAGGATGAAGACATTAAACATAGGGCAGGAGGCCGTCAACACCGTCCAGCCACTGTTCCCCACAGCGCCCCGGTGCGGTGCTCGTACAGGGTGCGGTTTGAGAGTGGCTCCACACTTCAGCTGCCTTCTACCTCCCTCACTTTTCAGCCTATTC
>JADBJO010000625.1:395000-407500 GCA_016801955.1 Conus betulinus | reverse complement strand
CATAGTTTGTAGGATCAACAGAGAGAAGTCATTATACTGAAGGGTCTTTAGCTATAGTTTGTAGGATCAACAGAGAGAAGTCATTACATTTGAATGGTCTTTAGCTGTAGTTTGTAGGATCAACAGAGAGAAGTCATTACATTGAATGGTCTTTAGCTGTAGTTTGTAGGATCAACAGAGAGAAGTCATTACATTGAATGGTCTTTAGCTATAGTTTGTAGGATCAACAGAGATAAGTCATTACATTGAATGGTCTTTAGCTGTAGTTTGTAGGATCAACAGAGAGAAGTCATTACATTGAATGTCTTTAGCTGAAGTTTGTAGATCAACAGAGAGAAGTCATTACATTAGGGGGGGTCTTAGTTATAGTTTGTAGGGTCAATACAGAGAAGTCATCACATTGGCGTTGGGATGGGTCTTTATTCTAATTTGCAGAATCAATCGAAGTCGTTGCATTGAAGGGGGTGGGGGTGGGTGGGGGCATCTTCAGTTGCACTTTGTAGGATCAATAGCGAGATGTCATAATATTGGGTTTTTCCATTTGTACTTTGTAGGATCAATAGCGAGATGTCATAATATTGGGTTTTTCCAGTTGTACTTTGTAGGATCAATAGCAAGATGTCATAATATTGGGATTTTTCTGTTGTACTTTGTAGGCTCAATAGCAAGATGTCATAATATTGGAGTTTTCAGTTGTACTTTGTAGGTTCAATAGCAAGATGTCATAATATTGGAGTTTTCAGATGTACTTTGTAGGTTCAATAGCAAGATGTCATAATATTGGAGTTTTCAGTTTTGCTTTGTAAAAATCCACAGAGAAAAAGGGTTTTTTTTCTCTTTCAGATTGTGGATTGTGGATTTATAGACCGAGTTTATGATGTTAAGGGCCTTTTCTCGTTGTTTACAGGATCATAAACAGATCATTACATCAGGGGCCCTCTGATGTGATGTGTACCATCCACAGACGCAAGTCATTATTTTGGAGGATGGGGAAGGGGGGGGGGGAGTGGGAGGGGGGGAGCTTGGTACAGCCGTGACGCTGACGAAGAATACGTCCTACACGTGCTGCAGGTATGGAGTTAATGTCAAAAGCGCTCAGGATTGATGTCCTTTCTGGCAGCACTTCCTTGGTGGTGATGCTGGTGCTGGTGCTGGTGCTGGTGATGGTGCTGGTGGTGGTGGTGGTGGTGGTGCTGCTGCTGCTGCTGCTGCTGGTGCTGGTGGTGGTGCTGGTGCTGGTGGTGATGCTGGTGCTGGTGGTGGTGCTGTGCTGGTGGTGCTGGTGGTGGCGCTGCTGGTGCTGATGGTGGTGGTGCTGGTGGTGCTGGTGCTGGTGCTGGTGGTGGTGGTGGTGGGAGTGGTGCTGGTGGTGGCGCTGCTGGGTGGTGGTGGTGATGGTGGCGGCGGTGCCCATTCTCGGGTGTTGATTCGTGTTTGTTACTGTTGAGGCTGTTCATTGTTTGTTCTTCTTTAGCCATCAGAGCTCTGGAACGTTGAGTTGTGTTGTTGTTGTTTCATTGTTGTTGCTACTGTCGCTGATTGTTTCTCATGGCTGTTATAGTTGATGTGGCTGTTGTCGTTACTGTTGTCGGTGTTTCTTGCTGTTGTCGTTGTTGTTTCTGTGATGTCCCTGACTTGTCTTGGCCGTTGATCGTTGCTGTTGTCGCTGTTGATGTCACGGATGTTCAGTTTCACCGTCAATGGCTGCTGCTGCTGCTGCTACTATTGTCTTCAACCCCTTTCAACTGTGCTGCTTTTTCTTTGTTGCTATATCTCTTTCTCATCGTCGTTGTCGTCGTCGATGTGGTGATTTTCCCCTGGCGGTCAGTAGAGCGAGCAGTCAGGCGGTCAGTTGAAGTGTGTGGTGGTCAGTAGAGCGAGGGGTCAGTAAGAGTTTGTGGCGGGCGGTCCGGCCGCCAGTTGGAGTGTTTGGAGGGCACCAGGACACTAGCGCGGGCTTTCATCTCTGGAACACAGAGGTCAAGGGTGGGGTGAGCAGTGACAGACTGCATGCCAAGACAAACATCCACCTTTACAATGCCCTGACTGCATGCCAAGACAAACCTCCCCCACCTGTACACTGCCCTGACTGTATGCCAAGACAAACCTCCCCCTGTACACTGCCCTCACTGCATGCCAAGACAAACCTCCCCCTGTACACTGCCCTGACTGTATGCCAAGACAAACCTTCCCCTGTACACTGCCCTGACTGCATGTCAAGACAAACCTCCCCCTGTACACTGCCCTCACTGCATGCCAAGACAAACCTCCCCCTGTACACTGCCCTGACTGCATGTCAAGACAAACCTCCCCCTGTACACTGCCCTGACTGCATGTCAAGACAAACCTTCCCCACCTGTACACTGCCCTGACTGCATGCCAAGACAAACCTTCCCCCACCTGTACACTGCCCTGACTCCATGCCAAGACAAACCTCCCCTACCTGTACACTGCCCTGACTGCATGCCAAGACAAACCTCCCCCTGTACACTGCCCTGACTCCATGCCAAGACAAACCTCCCCCCACCTGTACACTGCTCTGACTGCATGCCAAGACAAACCTCCCCTGTACACTGCCCTGACTGCATGCCAAGACAAACCTCCCCCTGTACACTGCCCTGACTGCATGCCAAGACAAAAACTCCCCCACTTGTGCTCTGCTCTCACTAGACTGCTTACCACAGCTGCTGTTGAAACATCGTTTGATGCTCCGTGTTTGTGTTTAACACTGTTTGATGGTTTGTTTGACGTGCTGATTTTTTCAAGTTGTTTCATTTATTTTCAACTTTCTACTGTGCTTTTTTTTAACAGAAGAGAACGTTGTCTGTAAAGGAAAAATAACAGACTGTCGTTACTGTCGTCTTCAATACCGTCATACACGTCATCATGATCGTCGTCGTCATGGCTGTCAAAGTTGTTGTCATCAGAAGTAGAATCCATAAAGTCGTCGTCGTTGTCTTCTTCTTCTTCTTCTTCTTCTTCTTCTTCTTCTTCTTCTTCTTTCTTCTTCTTCTTCTCTTCTTCTTCTTCCTCTTCTTCATCATCTTCGTCGTCGTCATCATCATCATTGTCATCCTTACCACCACCACCATCTTCACCATCATGATCGTCGTCGTCATGACTGTCAAAGTTGTTGTCATCAGAAGCAGAACCCATATAATCGTCGTCTTCGTGGTCATCATCATCATCATCATCATCTTCTTCTTCTTCTTCTTCTTCTTCTTCTTCTTCTTTCTTCTTCTTCTCCTCCTCCTCCTCCTCCTCCTTTATTCATCGTCATCATCATCATCATCATCATCATCATCATCATCATCATCATCATCTTCACCATCATCTTCATCCTCCTCCTCAACATCACCGTCATCTTAGTCGTCGTCATCATCATCATCATTATCATCATCACCACCGCCATCATCTTCACCATCATAGTCATCCTCATCTCCATCATCATCATCATCTTCTTCGTTATTGTCATCATCATTATCACCAGCATCATCCTCATCAGGATCCTCATCCTGTCATCCTCAAAGTTATGGTTATTGTAATCAGCACAGTTCAGCTGACATCATCATTAGGCCAGTCAATTTATGGGGTCAAGTATTCACGCCACTGTAATTGACGTTATCCTTGTCATTACTGTTGCCTGTGAAATTAGGTCAGGTGTTCATGGCGTGAAATTAGGTCAGGTATTCATGTCGGTGTGAAATTGGGTCGGGTATTCATGGCGTTGTGAAATTAGGTCGGGTATTCATGTCGGTGTGAAATTGGGTCGGGTATTCATGTCGGTGTGAAATTGGGTCAGGTATTCATGTCGGTGTGAAATTGGGTCAGGTATTCATGTAGTTGTTCTCATCGTTATCGTCAACATTACTGTCGTCAGTGAAGGTCAAATATATATCTATATCGTTGCTATCATCGTTGTCATCATTACTGTCGTCACTCAAATCAGGCCAAGTACCTTCATCATTGTTATCGCCCTTGTCGTCATTATATGCCATCAGATAAATGACGTCAAGCAGTCATGTCTATTTCATCATTACTGTCGTCAGTAAACTTTGATCCAGTATCTATGTCATTGTTATTGTCGTTGTCGTCGTCGTTGTCGTCATTTCTGTCATCACTAAAACGAGATGAAGTATATATGTCGTCGTTGTTACTGTCGTCGTCGTCATCATTACTGTCTTCAGTGAAATCAGGTCAAATATTCTTGACGACGTTATCGTCGTTATCGCCATTATTATGTTGTCAGTGAAACCAGGACAAGTGATGATGTCGCTGTCCTTGTCGTTGTCGTCATCATCACTATCGACAGAGAAATCAGGACTTGTGTCAGCGTCGTTTCCGTTGTTGTGCTCTGTGTGATTAGGATGAGCATTACTGTTATTGTGAAATTTCCTGTTCTTAGTGTAGCCATGGCTGAACCACTCACATATACTTGAAAGCATTCTCTTTTTTTAGTAACACGTCTTGTGATGTGATTGTCGATATAATTTCCATCACTTTGAACATGGTCTTACCACATTCTTCTGATAGCATAAATGTCCACAATCAGCGCCATAGCCCAAATAGCTACAATCAGCACTACAGCCTAAATAGCTACAATTAGTACTATAGTCTAATTAGCTACAATCAGCGCCATAGCCCAAATAGCTACAATCAGCACTACAGCCTAAATAGCTACAATTAGTACTATAGGCTAATTAGCTACAATCAGCGCCATAGCCCAAATAGCTACAATCAGCACTACAGCCTAAATAGCTACATAGTACTACAATTAGCTACAATCAGCGCCATTAGCTACAATACAATCAGCACTATTAGCCTAATTAGCTACAATCAGCACCCTACTCTAAATAGCCACAATCAGCACCATAGTCTATATAGCTACAATCAGCACTAAAGCCTAAATAGCTACAATCAGCACTATGGCCTAAATAGCCACAATCAGCACTATGGCCTAAATAACCACAATCAGCGCCATAGCCTAAATAGCTGCAATCAGCACTATAGCCTAAATGGCCACAATCAGCACTATAGCCTAATTAGCTACAATCAGCACCATAGCCTAATAACTACGATCAGCACTATAGCCTAATCATCCACAATCAGCACTACAACGACAACCACTGCAATCAGCACTACTAACACCACCATCACCACAATGACCGTTACCACCATCGCCATCACAATCGGTAAAACTACCACCACTCTTATACTCCCACCATTTCTACAATGAGCATAAACCATCACCAATTCAGCATAATCATCACCGTCACCACCACATCAGCATTATCATCACCATCACTACTGCATCAGCATTATCATCACCATCACCACCACATCAGCACACTGTCATCACCCATCACTACTACAGCAGCCAGTGCTTCACTGTCATCAAAGCAGGCACATACTCACCCACTGACACACACACGCACGAAGAAGAAGAGAAGAAGAAGAAGAAGAAAGAACAAGAAGAAGAACAACAACAAGAAACAAGAACAACAACAACAACAACAACAACAACAACAACATAACAACAACAATAATAATAACAACAACGACAACAACAGCAGCAACAACAGCAAAAGCAACAGAGAGAGAACGACAGATAGTCTATTCAGAGAGAGAGAGAGATTTCAGATTTCAGTGTTAATGCTTATCGGCCTTTGGCCACAACACAGGCACAAGTGGAAAGGAGGGGAGACGGGACGGAGTTGATGACATATCACAAACAGAAAAAAAAAAAACGTAGTTACCCCTCTACCTCCTCCCCAGTCTGAATCAACGAAAAAAAAAAATACACTATCGAGTTACATTAAGATTACAATAAAATGCAATGTAAGTGAGGTTGAATATTTCAAATGAAAACCGAAGTGACGGCAGCTGTTCCCAGTAATTTACTCTCAAAAGAACCGACGATTTCCTTTTGTAATCTGGCCTGAAACATAGACCTCGGTAGGTGATGTTGTTTCTGGAATGAAAAATACACCTTGGTAGGTGATGTTTGTTTCTGGAATGAAAAATACACCTTGATAGGTGATGTTTGTTCCTGGCATGCAAAATACACCTTGATAGGTGATGTTTGTTTCTGGCATGCAAAATACACCTTGATAGGTGATGTTTGTTTTTCTGGCATGCAAAATACACCTTGATAGGCGATGTTTGTTCCTGGCATGAAAAATACACCTTGATCGATGATGTTTGTTTCTGGCAGGGAAAAATACACCTTGATAGGTGATGTTTGTTTCTGGCAGCAAAAAAAAAACTACTCCTTGATAGGTGATGTCTTTGCCAGGCACTGCATGCCTTACAAAGCACAGCAAAGGGACATCTGGTCGATTCTTTGAGAATTGTATTCCTAAGGTCCAGACTGTCGTTTGTTCTCGACCTGATCACGGGAAAATGGACAGGCTTTGTCCTTTTCTGTTTTACTATAACGATGCAGGTTGTTACTCAGTGAAACCACATCGAATCTTGTTTGTGTGATGGCAATACAGAAACCGTGCTTGTTCATATTCAGAAGATATCTTTCTGTTTTCGAAAATAACATAAAACCTCTATAAATTTCACATCTCTCACAGTCCCAAGCCCATGCTTGAATAAATATATCACTAAGCCTCTATTCAACTACATTTAGGAGCATTTTTACGCCTCCAGCACCTTATAACCAAACAACTTAAAGCAGATCAAGCTCAAAACTTTTCTTACCTTTGAGATCCATCATTGCTTCCCAGATCTGATTCCAGCAACATCAAAATAGCTTAGGAGGTCACCTTTCCACGTTTATTTTTTAAAAAAGTCTAAACCAGAATCGCAACTACATAATATTAGGTAACCCTTTCCACGTTTGTTTATAAAAGTCTAAACCAGAATCGCAACTACATAATATGAGGTAACCTTTCCACGTTTATTTATAAAAGTCTAAACCCTTCCAACTCCATCCTCACTCCTCATCCTCTTTCCTCCCCTCTCTGCACTACACATGCCTTCCACAAGTTATCTGCCCATACTCCGTCCTTCCACAAGTTATCTGCCCCATACTCCGTCCTTCCACAAGTTATCTGCCCATACTCCGTCCTTCCACAAATTATATGCCCATACTCCCGTCCTTCCACAAGTTATCTGCCCATACTCCGTCCTTCCAGAAGTTACATGCCCATACTCCGTCCTTCCACAAGTTATCTGCCCATACTCCGTCCTTCCACGAGTTTTCTGCCCATACTCCGTCCTTCCACAAGTTATCTGCCCCATACTCCGTCCTTCAACAAATTATCTGCTCATACTCCTTCCTTCCACAAGTTATCTGCCCATACTCCGTCCTTCCACAAGTTCTCTGCCCATACCCCGTCCTTCCACAAATTATCTGCCTCTCACCACATACTCCGTCCTTCCACCAACTGTCCACATCTAAACGTTCTTCACACACCCCATCTCTTTGTTCCAATACATCACACCCACCCACCCCCACCCCCACCTCCTCACCCCCCACCCTCTCCGCCCCCCCCCTCCACCCCCCGGCCCCCCATCTCACCTTGCGTCGTTTATTAGTCAGCTTCTTGCCCTCGTTCACGTTGTAGGCGGTAGGGGACGCTCTGTAACAGGGCAACACTTCATGCGTGACGCTGCGTAACAACACTACGTGCGTGACACCGTGTAACAACACGACATGCGTGACACTTGTGTCACGGGATTATAACATGACACAGTGTGACACTACATGCGTGACGCTCTTTCACAGGACAACACATGTGACACCACGTAACAACGCGACATGCGTGACACCATGTAACAACGCGACATGCGTGACACTTGTGTCACGGGATAATAACATGACACAGTGTAACACTACATGCGTGAGAGCTCTGTCAGAGGACAACACATATGACACCTTGTAACAACACTACACGCGTAACGCTCTGTCACAGGACAACACATATGACACCTTGTAACAACACTACACGCGTAACGCTCTGTCACAGGACAACACATATGACACCTTGTAACAACACTACATGCGTGACGCTCTGTCAGAGGACAACACATATGACACCGTGTAACAACACTACACGCGTAACGCTCTGTCACAGGACAACACATGTGACATCGTGTAACAACGCTACGTGCGTGTATCTCAGGGCAACACACATGCCACTGTGTAACAACGCTATATGCGTGACACTGTGTCACAGGACAACACACGTGACGTTGGGTAACAAACAATATGCATGACACTGCGAAACGGGACGAGACACACGATGCTGTGTCACGTGACAATACACATCACAAAGTGACACCATCCATAACACTGTGTCATAGGACAATACACAAAGACACTCTGTAACAGGACAGCACAAATCACACTCTGTAACGGACCAACGAACATGGCACCGTGTAACAGGACAGCACACGTGACGCTGTGTCTCAGAACAACACACACGGCGTTGTGTAACTGGAGAGAGAGAGAGAGAGAGAGAGAGAGAGAGAGACAGAGACAGAGACAGAGACAGAGACAGAGACAGACAGACAGACAGACAGATAGACAGACAGACAGACAGACAGACAGAGCGACAGAGACAGATAGACAAACAGGCAGACAGACAAGCATACTCACAGAGCGAAAGACACGGTCTTGACTTCCTCCTCTCTCCGGACTCGCCGACAGATGATGGCGATGATGATGAGGATGAGGAAGATGGCCACGCCCACGCCGACCCCAATAGCGATGATGACCTCCTTCGACAACCCCCATCATCAGCGTGTCATCGTCCTCAGGAACTGTAGCACGGCCATAGACACAGACAACCACACTGCCTGATCATGGACACAGACAACCACACTGCCTGATCATGGACACAGACAACCATCACTGCCTGGACCATAGACACAGACAACCATCACACTGCCTGGCCCATAGACACTGACATCCACACTGTCTGGCCCATAGACACACACAACCACACTGCCTGGCCCATAGACACACACAACCACACTGCCTGGCCCATAGACACAGAAAACCACAATGCCTGGCCATAGACACAGACAACCACACTGTCTGGCCATAGACACAGACAGCTACACTGCCTGGCCCATAGACATAGACAACCACACTGCCTGGCCATAGACACAGACAACAACACTGCACTGCCTGGCCCATAGACATAGACAACCACACTGCCTGGCCATAGACAGACAACCACACTGCCTGGCCCATAGACATAGACAACCACACTGCCTGGCCATAGACACAGACAATCACACTACCTAACCATGGACTCAGACAACAAGACTACCTGGCCATAGACACAGACAACCACACTGCCTAACCATGGACTCAGACAACAACACTACCTGGCCCATAGACACAAACAACCACACTACCTAACCATGGACTCAGACAACCTAACTGCCCAACTATACCACAGACAACTTGACTGCCCGACCAAAGACACAGACAATCAGACTGCCTGACCATAGACACATACAACCACACTGCTATGTCTGACCATAAACACAGACATCCACACTGCTATGCCTGACCATAGATAGAGACAATCATACTGCTTAACCATACACTCACAACCACACTGCTGACCATAGACACACTTTCTCTCTCTCTCTCTCTCTCTCTCTCTCTCTCTCTCTCTCTCTCTCTCTCTCTCTCTCTCTCTCTCTCTCCCCCCCCCCCCCCCCCCCCCCTACGAAAACGACACATAAACACCACACTGTCACTCTATCGATCTATCCATCTACCAGGCAATCTCAGTTTCCAAACGAGGTGACTGAGGGCGGAAAATGAAGCAACTTTTAACAAGAAAAAACGGTATTAGTTCCACCACACGAAACACACAAACAGACTACAGGACAAAACACGATGCATTTCGACCTCTTGGGTCTTCTTCAGGCAAAAACAAACACATTTAGGACAATGAAAACGAAGAACGAGAAAACAATGTTGTTTGTTTTTGCCTGAGGAAGACCCAAGAGGTCGAAATGCATTGTGTTTTGTCCTGTAATCTGTTTGTCTGTATCGTGTGGTGGAACTAATACCGTTTCTTTTTTTTAAAATTGTCGGGCAATCTGTCTCTTTATCTATCCATCTCTGTCTCTATCTCTCTCTCTCTCTGTCTCTGTCTCTCTCCTCTCTCTCTTACTCTCTCTCTCTCTCTCTCTCTCTCTCTCTCTCTCTCTCTCTCTCTCTCTCTCTCTCTCTCTCTGTCTAGCTAGCTAGCTAGCTATCTGCCTATCTATTTGTCTATTCATCGATCTATTTGTCTGTAGGTCTTTGTCTGTCTTTCAGTCTATCTACCTTCTTGCCTACCTCTCTACCTATTTATCTGTCGATCCGAACACACACACACGTACACACACACACACACACACACACACACACACACACACACACACACACACACGTACACACACACACACACACACACACACACACACACACACACACACACACACACACACACACACACACACACACACACACGCGCGCGTGCTAGAGCAAGACAGACGATAGAGACAGACAAAGTGAGGGATAAAGAGGGAGACATACAGAGACGTTTGGAAAGGGACTGAGGGAAAGGGAAGGGGGGGGGGGGTAGAACGATGGAGAGACAGATGGAGACAGACAGGTCAACGGGCAGGTAGACATTAATTTTGTGGGGACAGACAAGCAAGTGGATCACCGGAAAGAGACGCACAGGCGGACAGAGAGAAGCAAGCGGACAATCCGACACACAAGAACAGGTAGACAGACAGACAGAGGCAAGTGGGCAGACAGACAGACAGACAAGCAGCATACCGACAGACACAGACAAGCGGACAGACTGACAGGCACAGACAAGCAGGCAGACCGACAGACACAGACAAGCGGGCAGACCGACAGACACAGACAAGCAGGCAGACCGACAGACACAGACAAGCAGGCAGACCGACAGACACAGACAAGCAGGCAGACTGACAGACACAGACAAGCGGGCAGACCGACAAAGACAGATAAGCAGAAAGACAGAGACAGACAAGCAGGCAGACCAACAGAGACAGATAAGCAGGCAGACCGACAGGGACAGATAAGCAGGCAGACCGACAGAGACAGACGAGCAGACAGACAGAGACAGACAAGCAGACAGACAGACAGACAGATGTGAAGAAATAAGCTAGCAGACACATCGACAATCAAAACACACACACAAAAAAAAAAAACGAACAAACAAACACACAACTTTTAACATACCAGCAGGCAGACAAACAGACATCGACAAGGAGACGAACAGACTAGCAGGCAGGCAGACAAGTAAAAAAAAGACAGACAGACAGGCAGACAGACAGACAGTGGAGCGGCTGACCCCCTCACCCACCTGTAGTAGATTCAGTAGCTCCAGTGGTGGGCAGGGGGGAGGTGGGAGGGGAGGTGGGCTGGGCGGTGGGGCTGAGGGTAGTAATGGTGGGGGTGTCGGTGCTGGGTGAGGTGGCAGAAAATGAGGTGGTGGGGGTCGTGTGAGGGGAGGTGGGGGCAGTGTGGTGGTGGTGGTAGTGGTGTGTGGTGGGGATGAGAGAGGAGATGTAGCGGAGGGTATCCAGGCCGACGGTGGTGGTCTCTGCGCTACTGATACGTTCCGCGGCAAAGATCAGCTACAACACAGTACACTGGTTACATCAGCATACAATCACAGGCGCATGCGCGCGCGCGCGCGCGTGCGCACACACACACACACACACACACACACACACACACACACACACACACATATATATATGCATTGTTCAGCATTATATTGTTTTGGTCAATCAGTGGGTGATTGCATCTCTTACGAGATCCAAGGAAAGGTTGTTTCTGCACAATTCTAGCCGCTGACAATGCTTGGGTTATGAACAGCAGAGCTGACCACTCAGATTGTTCTATATCTTTTGACCTCCCTTGCATCCTTAAATGGATCCTCAAGCATAGGCTCAAAGATTGTCCATTACATTTTATACTGTTTGCGTAATGTTTTTAGTTTTCAACAACTTTTTTCCTCTCCACACTTTCGTTCTGTTTAATTCTACTACCTTTCGCTGGCTGCTTTGGGGGTGCTGTTGGGTTCTATTTCGAACCCTTGGTGGTCGGAACACCACAGAATTATGGACTGTGGTGTGTCTCTATCTGACGCCAAGAGCACAGACACAATCAGCCGTGTCTCCCTGATGAGTCCGATCCAGCGGACGAAAGGCCTCGGAGCAGGCGATACAGATAGATCTGTCTTCGAGAGGGATTGCGATAGTTTCCTCATGCAGCTAGTGAAGGGTTTTTATATTTATGATATACATTTTCCCATTTACTTCATTTCCCTTTTTTTTTTTTTTTTTCAAATCTTTGCCAAATCATTACTATAATGATGGAAGAATTGTTAACCTGCACTTGTTTTCCCCCCACTACTTAATTGTTCAGCATTATATATATATATATATATACACATACATATACACACACACACATACACGTACACGCATGCGCA
>JADBJO010000625.1:372500-380000 GCA_016801955.1 Conus betulinus | reverse complement strand
CTCACAATACACCCTACGCCACTCTAGGAGACTTCAAGAAGGGGAGGGAAATATGAGAGAGAGAGAGAGACAGAGAGAGAGAGAGAGAGAGAAAGGGGGGGGGGGCATGGGAGGAATGAAATAGCTCTACATTTTCTAAGTCGTTTGTAGATGTGGGGTTTTGTTTGTTTTCGCTTTGAAAGTGCATTAAAAATTTTGTTTGTTTGTCCAAAATTGGTTGGTTGGTTGGTTGGTTGGTTTATTGGTTGGTTGGTGGTGGTTGGTTGGTTGATTGTTGGTTGGTTGATTGTTGGTTGGTTTGGTTGATTTGTTGTTGTTTTAGTGATTGGTCGGTTGATTGGTTGGTTGGTTGATTGGTTGGTTGGTTGATTGGTTTGGTTGTTTGGTTGATTGGTTGGTTGTTTGGTTGATTGGTCGGTTGATTAGTTGTTGTTTGGTTAGTTGGTTGGTTGGTTGGTTGGTTGGTTGGTTGGTTGGTTGGTTGGTTTGGTTGGTTGGTTGGTTTGGTTGGTTGGTTGGGTTGGTTGGTTGGTTGGTTTTTTCTTCTAATTTTTGATTTGCTTGGTTATTTTTTTTTTTTCCCGCTTGAAATCGTTCTGTTTCTAGGCTGCCTGTTAGAGAGAGGGGCTGGAGGAGGAGGGGGAGGGGGGATGGGGGCATTGTGTAGTACCTCATCCGAAAGAAACGTCGTGAATCACAGTGGTTATTTCGTCATTTCAGTCTTTTGCATGTCATCAGTAAACTATGTCAGAAATAATAACGTCAGCCGTTACGTCATTTGGGATCTGGCGGCCGGGTCAGAAGGGAATGCTGTCATATGTAGGCTATGTCATTGTAGAGTGTGTCACTGGCATTGGTTCAATTCTTCTCTATATGTAGGCTATGTCATTGTAGCGTGTGTCACTGGCATTGGTCAATTCTTCTCTATATGTAGGCTATGTCATTGTAGTGTGTCACTGGCATTGGTTCAATTCTTCTCTATATGTAGGCTATGTCATTGTAGTGTGTCACTGGCATTGGTTCAATTCTTCTCTATATGTAGGCTATGTCATTGTAGTGTGTCACTGGCATTGGTTCAATTCTTCTCTATATGTAGGCTATGTCATTGTAGCGTGTGTCACTGGCATTGGTTCAATTCTTCTCTATATGTAGGCTATGTCATTATAGAGTGTGTCACTGGCATTAATTCATCTCTTCTCTATATGTAGGCTATGTCATTGTAGCGTGTGTCACTGGCGTTGGTTCATCTCTTCTCTATATGTAGGCTATGTCATTGTAGCGTGTGTCACTGGCGTTGGTTCATCTCTTCTCTATATGTAGGCTATGTCATTGCAGCGTGTGTCACTGGCATTGATTCATCTTCTCTCTATATAGGCTATGTCATTGTAGCGTGTGTCACTGGCGTTGGTTCAATTCTTTTCTATATGTAGGCTATGTCATTGTAGCGTGTGCACTGGCATTGATTCATCTCTTCTCTATATGTAGGCTATGTCATTGCAGCGTGTGTCACTGGCATTGGTTCAATTCTTCTCTATATGTAGGCTATGTCATTGTAGCGTGTGCACTGGCATTGGTTCATTCTTCTCTATATGTAGGCTATGTCATTGTAGCGTGTGTCACTGGCATTAATTCATCTCTTCTCTATATGTAGGCTATGTCATTGCAGCGTGTGTCACTGGCATTGGTTCAATTCTTCTCTATATGTAGGCTATGTCATTGTAGCGTGTGCACTGGCATTGGTTCAATTCTTCTCTATATGTAGGTATGTCATTGTAGTGTGTCACTGGCATTAATTCATCTCTTCTCTATATATGTAGGCTATGTCATTGCAGCGTGTGTCACTGGCATTGGTTCAATTCTTCTCTATATGTAGGCTGTGTCATTGTAGCGTGTGTCACTGGCATTGGTTCAATTCTTCTCTATATGTAGGGCTGTGTCATTGTAGCGTGTGTCACTGGCGTTGATTCATCTCTTCTCTATATGTAGGCTATGTCATTGTAGCGTGTGTCACTGGCATTGATTCATCTCTTCTTTCGTCCTGAATGATACTGCCGTCCGCCAAGTAGGAGCTGGAATACAGCGGAGCCATAGTCAATGTCTTTTTTTTTTTTTATCCCCTGTGATCGCACGACCTGTTGGCGCGACATGACTTCAACGACCGTTCTGGACACGCCACCCCACCCCTCCTCTCCCCCCCCCCCCCCCCCCTTCCTCTCCCCCTCCCCCCACATCCCCGTGTCCTCTCGCACCCTCCACGCCGACAGTCATTTCACGACGCGCGACATGACTTCAACGACCGTTCTGTACACGCAGCACCCCACCCCTCCCTACCCCCACATCCCCGTTCTCCTTCTATCGCACCCTCCACGCCGACAGTCCATAAGAAACTATGTAAATGAAAACAAAAGGCGTGATGAAGCAACCTGCCAGAGAGACACTGCACTGCCGTTGAGGACCTTCTGTCGTGCTGGGCGATGTTTGTTGTGATACAGCATGCACTGGACCCCTACCTGGGGTCCACTCACCATGACCATTGCCTTGTGGGCAGTGCACTGCTGTTGAGGCACTGTCATGCTAGGGTGGAGAGTGTGTCATGGTGCAGTCTATACAGAACCACATACCTATGACGTCCTTCGATGATGATGATGATGATTATTATTGCCTTGTCGTGGGTTCACCACGGATGAGCGTGTCTACTTCCGGAGGGCGTGTCCACGTCCAGCCGACGACAGTGGCCCATGATTGGGCAGGCTCTGTTTCTCCCTTTCCCTTTTTTTTCCCCCTCTGCGCTATTCTCGTTTTTGGCCACGCCTCTCCCGCCTCCACCCCCCACCCCCCTCTTGTTTCGTTGTAGTCTTGTCGTTTCTTCCTTTCCTTTTCCCCTCTCTGTTGTTCTTTCTTGTTTGGCCGGGTCCCCATCCCCCACCCTCGCCCCACCATCATCCACACACACACACACACACACACACACACACACACACACACACACACACACACACACACAACTTACACACACACACCACACACACACACACACACACACACACACACACACACACACACACACACACACACTTCATGTAGTTACAGTCGTGTCGTGTCGTCCGTTCCTTTTCGCTTTCGAGTCATTCTGGTTTTGTTCGGGTTCTTCCCATCCCACCTCAACCCCTCCTCTTTCAGTTAGTTACAGATCTCTCTCTCTCTCTCTCTCTCTCTCTCTCTCTCTCTCTCTCTCTCTCTCTCTCTCTCTCTCTCTCTCATCTCACCAGAGAGAGACACAGAGAGAGAAGACATTTTCCGAAAATCTGTTATTTCTACACGACACTGATGATGATGACTTTCTCTCGTCATTTGTGCGTGACACTGATGATGACCTCTTTGGTCATTTGTGCATGACTCTGATGATGACTTCGTTTGTCATTTCTATATGACACTGATGATCTTTTGTCATTTCTATATGACACTGATGATGACTTCGTTTGTGTCATTTCTATATGACTCTGATGATGACTTCGTTTTGTCATTTCTATATGACACTGATGATGACTTCGTTTGTCATTTCTATATGACACTGATGATGACTTCGTTTGTCATTTCTATATGACACTGATGATGACTTCTTTTGTCATTTCGATGATGACTTCTTTTGTCATTTCTACATGACACTGATGATGACTTCTTTTGTCATTTCTATATGACACTGATGATGACTTCTTTTGTCATTTCTACATGACTCTGATGATGACTTCTTTTGTCATTTCTACACGACACTGATGATGACTTCTTTTGTCATTTCTACATGACACTGATAATGACTTCTTTTTGTCATTTTTACATGACTCTGATGATGACTTCTTTTTTGTCATTTCTGCACGACACTGATGATGACTTCTTTTGTCATTTCTACATGACACTGATAATGACTTCTTTTGTCATTTCTACATGACTCTGATGATGACTTCTTTTGTCATTTCTACATGACACTGATAATGACTTCTTTTGTCATTTTTACATGACTCTGATGATGATTTCTTTTGTCATTTCTACACGACACTGGTGATGACTTCTTTTGTCATTTCTACATGACACGGATGATGACTTCTTTTGTCATTTCTACATGACTCTGATGATGACTTCTTTTGTCATTTCTATATGACACTGATAATGACTTCTTTTGTCATTTCTACATGACACTGATAATGACTTCTTGTGTCGTTTCTACACGACACTGATGATGACTTCTTTCGTCATTTCTGCATGACACTGAGGACTTCTTTTGTCATTTCTACATGACACTGATGATGACTTCTTTCATCATTTCTACATGACACAGAAAATGACCTCTTTTTGTCTTTTCTACATGACACTGATGATGACTTCTTTCGTCATTTCTACATGACACAAATGATTACTTGTTTTGTTGCTTGTGCATGAGTCTGATGATGTCCTTTTGTCATTTCTGCATGACACTGATGATGACTTCTTTAGTCATTTCTACATGACAATGATAATGACTTCTTTTGTCATTTCTACATGACACTGGTGATGACTTCTTTCATCATTTGTGCATGACACTGATGATGACTTCTTTCGTCATTTGTGCATGACACTGATAATGACTTCTGTCATTTCTACATGACACTGATGATGACTTCTTTTGTCATATGTACATGACACTGATGATGACTTCTTTCGTCATGTGTGCATGACTCTGCCCCTGCCTGTGGTCTTCACCACCCCAAGGGAAGGAACTGTGTTGGGTCAGGAATGACTGGGGAAACCTTGCTGTCTGTTTGGTCGTTCCATACCTCCTCACAGAGACGTCCATGTAAGTTTGTGCCTTGGGTTTCAATTCAGCGTGAGAATGGAGGATTCAGACATCTTTTTCAGCCAAGACATTGCTGGCGAGGCGATCAGCTGGGTCTTTGCTTCACCTGGTCCGGACCTCACAAGAACGATGCTGCAGCCGGAGTGTTCAGAAAAAAGAGTTCCCAGATGACGACTGGCACTTGCCGGTGGTGCAGACAAAGGGTCAAAAAAACGTGAGGAACATATCCATGTTGGGATCGGCAGGGACGCCACTTTCAGCGCCAGTGTCATGGGCGGTGTCCCGGAGAGTTTGCTCCGGAAGTACGAAGAAACTCCGGGGACAGCCAGACAACAGAAAGTTGTCAGGACAGAAGCTTCCATCGTTTCCCCTCTCCCCTTTCCCCCATACCCCCCCCCCCCCCTCCTTCCCTCTTGCAAGTGTGTAGGCCCCTGAACTCCTGAAACTCTTTACAAGGGAACAGGGTCAGGAAAGGCAGTGACCCATGGTTGTTCTCCTGCCATTTCCTTGCTGCTAGGATTTGAACCCGTACCTCCTGAACGTCAGGCACCTCAAGGCCGAGTCGTCCTGTGACAGATACCTTACCCACACAGCCACTAGACACATGCAGTGTATCTGCCAATGATCTCATGGAACAGCTGTTAGATTCTGGTAAGAAAGAGGACCAGAACCCTGAAGGCAAGGGCAGAGGCAGCTGAAGAGAGTTTCAGCCAGATCTGGCCGAGGAGGAGCTACACCGAACTTCATCAGGTTGAGATTTCCCAGTGTAGATGTATCCTGAGGGAAGACCTTTCGCAATGTGTCAGGAAGAGATTAATGTTTTTCATCTGAATTAAAAATTTTATGGAGGAAGGTTTTTAACAAAATTCCGCTGTATTTTTTGTCAGGTGTATTTTAAAGGGTTGTGTACATGACGTTTTTTGTTGTTGGTGTCTCTATGACTAGTGAGTTGACTTCAACGCGCTGTCAGCCCCGCTATGGCCCTTTGCGGTCGGCTGGGCTATATAAGCAACATCACCTTGATTACTGTCTCAGGAATGTGCCATCTGAACGGGGATGGGAATCTGGTCCTGAAACGTTGAGGTGAATCATGACGTCAGACATGTCATCAGTCCATAGACACACCACTGCTTCCTCACGGCGGAGCCAGTCTTGTGGCGTGGCATGTTCCCTACGGGACTAGTGGTTGGGCAATCCGGTACACTCTGGCTCATGTGGGCGAGCGCTATTGCACAAGGTTCTCCTTTCCTTTTTCCGCTCCTACCCCGCTCCCCATCCTCTTCTAAACACATTTCCTCACTCCAGCCCCACCACTTCCCACACATACACCCAAAAACAGAGAGAGAGAGAGAGGAGAGAGAGAGAGAGAGAGAGAGAGGAGACAGACAGACAGACAGACAGACAGACAGACAGACAGGCAGACAGACAGATCTCAATTACATTACTCAAGTACGTTACTCCCGAACTCCCTACACTAACCCCCCCCCACCCCCACCCCCACCCCCCCCCCCCACACACCACACACACCTTCTCTCTCTCTCTCTCTCTCTCTCTCTCTCTCTCTCTCTCTCTCTCTCTCTCTCTCTCTGTCGGGAGCTTGTTGGTGGTAAAAAACCCACATGGGGAGGATCAGTTCACAAGCTCGAACAATGACGACGACAGTGACAAACATGTCATCACCTGACTCCAGTGTCGTGGGGCAGGGCGCTAATGATGGCCTACCGCCCCCCCCCCCCCCTCTAACAGCCCGTCTCTAAAGGCGGCCTGCGAAATACGATACAGTCAGAAAGGTTCCCTGGACAGGTTCTTAGTCACGGCTGCTCCTCTTGTTGTGAGCTGTTCCTTGTCTCGCCTTTCCTGCAGATCATCCTCTACCCCAGCCCCCCTCCCCCCCCCCCCCCCCCCCTCCCTCCCTCTCCCCTCTCTCTCCCACCTCTCTCTCTCTCTCTCTGTCTCTCTCTCTCTCTCTCTCTCTCTCTCTCTGTCTCTCTCTCTCTCTCTCTCTCTCTCTCTCTCTCTCTCTCTCTCTCTCTCTCGTGGCGCCCCTTGCTTGGCTAGCCGCAAGAAGCATTTCAACGAAGCTCTGAGCATTTTGTTTTCCTTGTGTCAAGAAAATAAGTAACGATGCCAGTCATCTCCCTCTGGCTTATTTCTTCCTGCTCCCCCCCCCCCCCCCCCCCCCCCCCCCCCCTAGTTCGTTTGACGGCAAGGAAAAGAACAACAGGTCGGACATTATTCACGGCGACATTTCGAGCTGTGCGCATCAGACAGACATAGATCAACAGTCTTGTCAATCGCCTAGCTAGCTGCAAGCGACATTCACTTTCAGGTTGTGAAATTCAGTGATGATTGTGATCATTTACTAACCGAGTCAGAGAAATAAAAGCACAAGTGATGGGATAACTTTAGAAGAAAAAAAAACAAAAAACGATCCACAGTCAGTTACACAGGTGGAGCACGGACGACAGCCTGACCATTTCATGCACAGGAGAGTGACGCAAAGAAACGAGGACACGTGCAACAGCACAACGGCTGGCCCTGAAACAGTTGACGCTACGCCACTGAATGTACGCGATCCACACAACGCAGCAACAAAGTGTTTAGAAGATACCTCAAAGAACAATGGACAGCCTTAAACAGACAGATGTGACACTAGCGCTGATTACGATGAA
>JADBJO010000625.1:362500-367500 GCA_016801955.1 Conus betulinus | reverse complement strand
GCGAACACCAACCCGGCCAGACGGCCCAGAAAGTAAGAACATGAAGTGCATACTTGCATTGTACTGTGTTGTACTGCATGGATGCGAATCATACTATATGGCACTATATTGTATTGTATTTATCGTGTTGTACAGTATTGTATCGTATCGTCTCGTATCGTATTGTATTGTACTGCACGGTACTGTATTGTACTGTATGGTTTATATTGTATCGTATGGTATTGCATTGTATCGTGTTGTATTGTATTGTATCATCTTGTATTGTATCGCACCGTGTTGTATTGTATTGCATCGTATCGTACTGTGTTGTATGGAATTGTATGGAATTGTAGTGTAGTGTAGTGTAGTGTAGTGTAGTGTAGTGTAGTGTAGTGTCGTGTCGTGTCGTGTCGTGTCGTGTCGTGTAGCGCAGCACACTGCAGTGCAAGAGTAGTGTAGTGCAGTGCATCGTAGTGTAGTGTAGCGTAGTGCAGTGTAGCGTTGTAAAGCACAGCGTAGTGTAGTAGTAGCGTAGTGTAGTGTTGTGAAGCATAATGTAGTGTGCAAAAGAGTAGTGTAGTGTAGTATAGTGTACTGTAATGTAGCATAGTGTAGTGTAGTATAGTGTAGTGCAGTGTAGTATAGTGTAGTGTAATGTAGTGTAGAGTAATGTAGTAAAGCATTTCCCTAGGTAGAGAAAAGGAAAGGTAAAAGAAAGGACAATTTACATGGCCTGACCAGTGTGATCGGTGTCGCTGGTGGCTATAAAGACGTAGGATGATTATTGATTGAATCGCTCAGGAAAATGGACGGGACGGACTTGTCCATTGGTCAAGTAACCAGGGCTGGTAATGCGTAGAGTTAGGTGAGTACTCACTGAATATGTACTCAGGAAGAGCGCAGGAAGGAAAAATAAGGTATAGGAAGGAGATGGCTCGGGGACACTGACCAGACAGGTTGTTTGGAACTGCAGAACGAGATTCACCTGTAATCTACCATTACCAGGTGAGGTATAGACAGATGGGGAGAGAAAAGAGAGAGAGATAAGAAAAGAAAAAAAAAAAAAAAAGGGAAAAGAATTTATCATTATTCAGATTTTGAAATAGATTACTTACACGGACTTCATTCGTGTTTCAGCCCTTCCGGTGCTGTGGCAGCACCAGTAATGGGATAGGCGACTGTGGCAGTCGCACAACAAGTATTTGGGCTCCAGTGCTGTGGCAGCACCTAATTGTCTCCAGAGTTGGAGAACCTAGTTGAAGAGGACAACCACTGCGACAGTCGTGAGAGAACTTTGAAAGCGTTTGTCATGTTGACCCACTATGATTTTTGATTGTCCCCCTGGGTCGGAACTCAGATATTGTCTCTGTATTTTAAGCCGTCTTTGATTCTTCTTTGGAAAATGTATAAATTGTTTCTCCAGTGATGAGGAGAAACCGGTGAAAGATGTACTTGTGAATTCCTATGTATAATGAGATGAAATGTGGTCCCAGCTAGTGGATCTGTGGAATGTTTGTACCTCCACTGGAGAGGAGGAATAGAAAATTCTTAGGAAACAAACCTGTTGTGTATACTGGTAAAGTTCATTATCGTTTAGTAAATTATTCCCCGGAGAGGAGGGGGAGAAGAAGAGAGATACTGTAGTGCGCCTTCTGGTTGTTTGGAGCGACTGCGTGTGCACGCAGTGAAAGCTGAGCTGAGTGCGTGCATGCATTTGTGTTCAGTGTGACAAGTACGGTGCAGTGTAGTACAGTGTAGTGCAGTGTGGTGTAGTATAGTGTAGTGCAGTGTAGTGCAGTGTAGTGTGGTGTGGTGTAGTGTAGTACAGTGTAGTGTGGTGTAGTTTATACCTTCACCTTCTTCCCAAGCTAGCGTAGTGTCGTGTCGTGTCGTGTCGCGTTGTGTAGCACAGCATAGCGTAGTGCAGTGCAGTGTAGTGCAGTGCAGTGTAGTGCAGTGCAGTGCAGTGTAGTGCAGTGCAGTGTAGTGCAGTGCAGTGTAGTGCAGTGTAGTGGAGTGGAGTGGAGCGTGGTGTGGTGTGGTGTGGTGTAGCATAGGAAAGTGTAGTGTAGTGTTGTGTAGATAGTGTGGTGTGGCGTGGTATATTGTAGCATTGGGTTAGTGTAGTGTAGTGTAGTGTAGTGTAGTGTAGTAGTGTAGTGTAGTGTAGTGTAGCATACTGTAGTGTACGGTAAAGTAGTGTAGTGTGGTATAGTGTACTGTAGTGTAGTGCAGTATAGTGTAGTGTAGTGTAGTGTAGTGTAGTGTAGTGCAGTGCAGTACAGTACAGTGTAATACAGTATATGTAGTGTGGTGTAGCATAGTGCAGGGTAGTGCAGTGTAGTGTAGTGTAGTGTAGTGTAGTGTAGTGTAGTGTAGTGTAGTGTAGTGTAGTGTAGTGTAGTGTAGTTTATACCTTCACCTTCATCCCAAGCTAACCCTCCCCCCCCCCCCCCCCCCCCCCCCCCCCCCCCCCCCATCTCTGTCATATATACAGAAAAAAAAAAAAAATCATCCTTATCAATGCGACTTATCCCAGCCAGGCTGAGCCGCCCCCGTATTTAACTCCGCTACACGGCAACACTCGTGAGAGCGCCATTGTCAAAATCAGAACCACAAGAACCGAAGAGAGAGTGAAACGGAGTCATGGATTATTCCGCCCCTTCAGACGGTCATAATTATTCTGGCGACGATCGGGCCTTTTGCGGGAGTGTATCAAATGGCTGTACTCTGTCGGTTTGATCGTCATCTTCTCGTAGGTCTCGTCTGCTCCGCTCGTTCTGGGCTCTGACTCCGAATGACCAGTCGCCGTGTTTTCGTACACGGACTTGTCCTCGTCGCTGCTGCTGTACTCCCCCCCATTTTCGTACAACCCCTTGTCGTCTGCCCCCTCCATGTCCGTGTTTCGTACACCTGGTCTTCCTCCTTCCGGTCCGGGGCGGGCCGTTTGGGCGGGCCGGAAGCTGCAAGTATCGTCTGCAGTTCCGTGTCGTTGTCTTCGTGAGCGATCACCCTTGGGGGGGAAGAGACAGGGCGCTTCGTGGAGGAGTGGTAGGTGTCACTACTTCGTGGCGTTCTTCCTGCTGACGTCATGGTTGTGGTGGCGGGGCGCCGATCCTGTTCTCTTGTGGTTTCAGCAGGCACTGGAAAACAGACAGTGTTGTACCCTTAGTCCCAGGACAGACAGACAGACAGACTGGAGACCAAAGTGTGGATCAGTGTAATTAGGTTAGTTGATGACGTCCCAACACTGCTGTTCTTACGAACCCATAGCGCAGGGGATCATTTCATCACGTTATAGGGTGTATGTAAAATTCAGGCAGCCACACAAAGAACCTTGATCTATCAGAAATCGACACATGAAAACGGGACTTCAGATAGTAAGACCACTCGTTCCGAGACACCTTAGAGCCGGATGAAAGGATCACACAAAACATGAAACGGACCGCAAGTGCGGACAAACAGACAAGCAGACAGACAGACAAGCAGACAGACAACCAGACAGACAACCAGACCGACAAAACAGACCCTGCCAGTCAGTGATCTTACCTTCCTCCGATCGCATAGACGGAGCCTGACCCACACACGTGTACAGCTCGTTGGTTACCACGACAACTGACTCCTGCTTTTCGTATCTGGCACTGGTCTGCCTGTCGTACATGGTACACAGATAGATAGATAGATAGATAGATAGATAGATAGATAGATAGATAGATAGACAGACAGACAGACAGATAGACAGACAGACAGACAGACAGACAGACAGATGATGGATGGATGGATGGATGGATGGATGGATGGATGGATGATGGAAAGATAGACAGAAAGGCAGATAGATGGATAGATCGATAGACAGACATACATATGGATGGATGGATGGATGGATGCATGCATGGATGGATGGATGGATGGATGGATGGAAAGATAGACAGAAAGGCAGATAAAACTGGGAAACCGCTAGTGACATAAGGTGTTTTATACCTTCCTGTATTAGACATTGGGGAGGAAGGGATGAGCGAGAGAGAGAGAGAGACAGGCAGGCGAACACAGACAGACAGAGACAGACAGATAGACAGACAGACGAACAGACAGAGAGAGAAAGACAGGGAAAGACAGGGGCAGCGCGCGCGCGCCCCACCCCACACCCCCCACACACACACACACACACACACACGCACGCACGCACACACACGCACGCATGCACGCACACACACACACACACACACGCTCTCACACACACACACACACACACACACACACACACACACACACACACACACACACACACGCACACGCACGCACGCACGCACGCACACACGCACGCACGCACGCACACACGCATGCACGTACACACACACACAGTACACAACACTCAAAGATTGCGTTATGCAATAGAGAGAAAGTTACAAAGTGCAATACATGCACACTTTGAGAGTGAGAGAGAGAGAAAAGAAAGAGCACCAAGGTGCAAATTTTATAATGAGATCAGAGGATAAATATAGGCTTGAACGGGACCATCAAATGAGTAAACATACAGGGAGACAGAGATAAAGGATTAGAGACCACACACTGATGGAGACAGTGGGAGAGAGAGGGACAGATAAAAAGGGACAGAGACACACACTGATGGAGACAGTGAGAGAGATGGACAGATAAAGGGATAGAGACCACACACTGATGGAGACAGTGGGAGAGATGGACAGATAAGGGACAGAGAAAATGGACACACGATGGAGACAGTGAGAGAGAGATGGACAGAATAAAGGGACAGAGACCACACACTGATGGAGCTTTACATAATGAGAGAGATGGACAGATAACAAATTACAGATAGCCTCACACTGATTGTTTGACAGTTCTTGAGAGATGGACAGATTTAATGGGATAGAGACCACACACTGATGGAGACAGTTTCAGAGAGATGGACAGATAAAGGGACAGAGACCACACACTGATGGAGACAGTGAGAGAGTGAGAGAGAGATGGACAGAGAGAAAGGGAGACAGAGACCAGAGACATGG
>JADBJO010000625.1:352500-357500 GCA_016801955.1 Conus betulinus | reverse complement strand
ACACAAAACACAATCCACACAGACACATTCCACACAGACACACTCCACACCGACACACTCCACACAGACACACTCCACACAAACACACTCCACGTAAACACACTCCATACAGACACACTCCACACAGACATACTCCACAAAAACACACTCCACACAAACACACACTCTACACAGACACACTCCACACAGACACACTCCACACAGACACACTCCACACCGACACACTGCACACCGACACACTCCATACAGACACATTCCACACAGACACACTCCACACAAAACACACTCCACACAGACACGCTCCACACAGACACACTCAACACAGACACACTCCACACAAACACACTCCACACCGACACACTCCACACAGACACACTCAACACAGACACACTCCACACAAACACGCTTCACACAAACACTCCACATAAACACACACCACACAGACACACTCCACACAGACATACTCCACAAAACACACTCCACACAAACACACTCCACACAGACACACTCCACACAGACACACTGCACACCGACACACTCCACACAGACACACTCCACACAGACACACTCCACACAAACACACTCACACACAGACACACTCTACACAGACACACACTCCACACAGACACACACACTCCACACAAACACACTATAGATAGACACACTCCACACAGACACACTCCACACAGACACACTCCACACAAACACACACCACACAAACACATTCCACACAGACACACTCCACACAAACACACTCCACGGACACGGGAATTTCTCTTCAGATCTCGCAGACAACAGGCCTGAAATATCATCAGGGGAGCACTGGTTTGTGTAGTTATTATGTCGCTTATTGTTCGTAATGTCGTAAGGTAAGGTAAGGTAAGGTAAGGTAAGGTAAGGTAAGGTAAGGTAAGGTAAGGTAAGGTAAGGTAAGGTAAGGTAAGGTAAGGTAAGGTAAGGTAAGGTAAGGTTGCTGATCGCCCAGCCGACCGCACAGGGCAAAGACACTTACCCATTTTGTGTCAAGCCTTAAATGAATGTTGATTTGCACAATGTTTTGAGTATTTGTTTGAATCGTGGCCTGTTATAATCATATTACCATTAACGGGAGGTGGCGGGGGTGGGGGAGTGGGCAGGGGGGGGCAGGGGGGGGGGGGGGGGGGGGGGGGGGGGGGCAAGTGTTTTTACATGACAACAAGGGGGGGGGGGGGGGGGGGGGGGGGGGCAGGGGGGGGGGGGGGGGGCAGTTTTTACATCTCTCTGTGTCATTTGACAGGTAGTTGAAGAGGAGGTGGCAGGAGGAAGAGGGGCAGGGGATGGGGAGGAAGAGGGAAGAGAACAGTGTTTGGTTTTGGCTTGGTTTGTTTGATTGTTTGTTTTGGCCTGGATTTTTTCCTTTCATTTTTTGTTTGTTTGTTTGTTTTTTTTTGTTTTGTTTGTCTTGTTTTGTTTGTTTTTCATCCCCAGCCTCACCTCAAAGGACCTAGTGGCCACAAAGGGCACAGTCTTGATCACCCACTCCGTGTTGCCGCTGTACACTTGATGGAAGAGCGACGTGCAGGTGACCTGCTGCCCGCACAGCTCCACGTTCAGCCGGCTGCCGTCCCCGCTGCTGAACCTGAACTTGACCGTCAGACACACGTCACGGCCCGGCGCCTCGCACATCGGGGGACTTCGCAGTCGGCCCCTCTCGGGGTCACTGAACCAGCCTGGACTCAGCACGGCTTGCCCCTCCCCTGTGGAACAGCATCACAAGGCTGCAGCATGCTGTGGGCAGGACACTCATGAACAGCATCACAAGGCTGCAGCATGCTATGGGCAGGACACTCACACATCTTCCTCTCAAGGTCCGACCAGCGTGGGCTGGGCTAGCCCAGACATCTGCCAAGTCGTAGCCGCGAGACCCCGCTTCTTAGATACTCTCATCTCGGCCATTAATTCATTTCTCCTCCAGCTTTTAAATCATGCGCAGTGTGGTTTCTAAACTTAGCGGATGTAGTGTAGCGTACGTGGACTAGTCCGCACGCAGTGACGCCTCCTAGATGAAACTGAAACTGAAACTGAAACTTCCCTTTATGCACACAACTCTATTATGCTTACTTGCCTGCTTGCTTGCTTGTTTGCTTGTTTGCTTGCTTGGTCGGTTGGTTGGTTGGTTTTCTTTCTCCCAGCTTGCGTGTGTTCACATTGGCCCTGTTCCACACCCCCTTGCTCTCCTGCACAGCTACACCGAGGCCTGTCCTGAGGCGGTCCCACTGACTGCAGCTCGCGCGGATCCACAGCATCATCAAGTTACCCGTCAGATGACACACCGCTTTGCTGACCAATGGCAACGGTATTGAACGATGCCTGCACTGGTCTGATATCAGGCAGTAACATGCACAGTTCAGAAAGGACAGCGAATAACATGCACTGGTCTGATATCAGGCAGTAACATGTACATCCCTTTTCAGAAAGGACAGCGAATCACATGCACTGGTCTGATATCAGGCAGTAACATGTACAGCCCTTTTCAGAAAGGACAGTGAATCACAGCCTGTGTGTGAACAAATCTGTTGGTAAGGTCAGAAAATTACAGTCTCTCTGTCGACTTGTGATCAATAAAAAAGACAGATTACTTACAGTCTGTGTGTCAGCTTGTCTTTCAAGCAAAAAAAAAAAAAAAAAAAAACGAGAGAGACAACAAAGGAAACAAGGGAATAGGAAAGGGAATCTGTGAACAAAGGACATGAATGGAGATGAAATTATACAAGTGAAGAGCAGGGGAAATGAGAGAGAGAAAAAAAACAAACAGAAAACAAAGAAAATAAATGAAGAACAAAGTGTATAAGTGATGAATAAATGAAAAAGTAAAGAAACAAAAGAAATAAGTGAAACGCAATAAAAAAAAAATAAAAAAAAAAAAAAGAAACAAGTAAAGTAGAAAGGTACTAAATGAAAAAAAAAAAACAGAAACAAATAAAGATCAAGATAAACAAAAAAAAAAATTGAAAAAACATATGCAACAATTGAAAGCTAAATGAAACAAGGAAAAAAGACAAGCAAACAAAGAAAATGAAAAATAAACGAACAAAGAAAACTAGTGGAAAACGAAATAAGAAAATGAAAAACAAAGGAAATAAATGAAAAAAATGCACTGTAAAAAAAACAAAACAGGAAACAAATGCAAACAACGGGAACATTCTTTAAAGTTAAAAACAAAGAGAACAAAGGCAAAGTGGGAGAAGCTGCGCTGAGATGGCGCAGTCTGGGATGAGGAAATCATATCAGCAACAAGCAGAGTTCCAAATGACCGCAGGTCTCTAAGACATCGTCATCATAGCAGAATCTGTCCACGCTCGCAATGTCTACACAGTCCTGTGACTACTGGACACAGCCCAGGAATCTTCAAAGGCTTTACCTGTTAGCTGCCAGGTCAGCGGATCTCCTTGCATGTTCTGCCAGTCACACAACGAGTCCACGTTGAAACTGCAGCTTCCTGTCACATGACATGCACCTCGTGATCATTCCTGACACTGCGGTGGTCAACCCTAGGCGTCTGTGCTGTGTTCAACCCACTGTCAAAACACTCATTACTACAATCAGCTCACGTCTGTGCTGTGTTCAACCCACTGTCAGCATACTCATTACTACAATCAACACACGTCTGTGCTGTGTTCAACAACCCACTGTCAACATACTCATTACTACAATCAGCTCACGTCTGTGCTGTGTTCAACCCACTGTCAACATACTCATTACTACAATCAACACACGCCTGTGCTGTGTTCAACCCACTTTCAGCATACTCATTACTACAATCAACACACGTCTGTGCTGTGTTCAACACACTGTCAACATACTCCTACTACAATCAGCTCACGTCTGTGCTGTGTTAAACCCACTGTCAGCATACTCATTACTACAAATCAACACACGTCTGTGGCATGTTCATCCCACTTTCAACGTACCCATTAGTCCACTTAACATACGTCTGTGCTGTGTTCAACACACAGTCAACATACTCATTACCATAATCAACACACGTCTGTGCTGTGTTCAACCCACTTTCAACGTACCCATTAATCCAGTTAACACACGTCTGCGCTGTGTTCAACACACTGACAACATACTCATTACTGTAACAATCAAAACACTTCTGTGCTGTGTCAACACACTGTCAACATACTCATTGCTCCAATCAAAACACGTCTGTGCTGTGTTCAACACACTGTCAACATACTCATTACTCCAATCAACACACGCCTGTGCTGTGTTCAACACACTGTCAACATACTCATTACCCCAATCAACACACGCCTGTGCTGTGTTCAACACACTGTCAACATACTCATTACCCCAGTCAACACACGCCTGTGCTGTATTCAACACACTGTCAACATACTCATTACCCCAATCAACACACACGCCTGACCATCACTCCAGTCGTCGTCCGTGCTGACCCTGACCCTGACTTTCTGCCTTGCCAGTGCCTCGGGCTCCTCTAGTGGCCCTTTCTAAATCACCACCCCAGGAAGGCCAGGGCGTACACCACGGCAGCCTCATAACTTCCTCAGTCATGGGCCACATGGTAGAGATGTCTCGGACAGTCCGGGTCACTTGTCGTCGTTCAAATGTGGAAGCGTGGAGGAACTGCTTCCTGACTAATACCTGATGCTGTTCATCTGTGACATCTTTGGCCTGTCTTGGTATGTCCACCCTCCACTGTACCCTGTAGAATGGTCTTGGACAGGGAGTCATGGGGAGATACATGTCCACCCTCCACTGTAGAATTGCCTTAGACAGGTAGTAACGAAGAGATACATGTGCACCCTCGACTGTATCCTGTAGAATGGTCTGGGACATGGAGTCATGGTGAAATACATGTCCACCCTCACTGTATCCTGTAGAATAGTCTTAGACAGGGAGTCATGGTGAGATACATGTCCACCCTCCACTGTACCCTGTAGAATGATCTTGGACAGGGAGTCATTGTGAGATACATGCCTGCTATCCAGCTT
>JADBJO010000625.1:330000-350000 GCA_016801955.1 Conus betulinus | reverse complement strand
CAGTTTTGCATAAGCTTTAGACGTGAGCAATCCATGAAAGATTGTTGTATATGACTGTGCATAGAACACAGTGATTGTCTGCATGTTGAGTTCGTTTATTACAGACAAAAACAGAAGGGAACTATTTCATTTTCTGTCTCTGTATTATGAGCCTGATTTCAGTCCTATTAGGGTTTAGTGACCCGTGAATCACAGCACACCTTTCACTGAACATGCCAACAGTTGTTTGTAGTGATGTGTACTCAGAATTAAGGTTGGAGCTGCTTGTATCAATCCCGGTATCACTATAAAACAGTTTACATGATTCCCAAATGTGAAGAAGTAGATCGTTTACATACAGAAACGAGGCCAAACAAGGCAGCCTGGAATACAGCCTATTTGACAGCAAATGTATTTGATGTGGAAGAATTCAGGTAGAAAATAATACTGCCTATTTGACAGTAATGTATTTGATGTGGAAGAATTAAGACAGACAATCAATGACGACTGTCTGGTAATGACGAAGTCAGTTGGGGTGCATTTTATACAGTTTCGTAATGACTTTTATTCTTGTGCACAATAACTGGTGGTCTATGTCATCAAAAGGCTGTGCAAACTCAATGAACAACGCCTCGTAACATTTATTTCATTATTATTTGCATGCCTTCTAAGTTTGTTAGGGCAGTTTCATATGATTTTTTTTCTGTAATCAGACTGATTCTCAGTCAGTAGATTACGGACTCAAAATGATCATGAATGTGTTTTATTTTTCCGGTTTTCTAAAAACACGGACAGCACCGGAAAACAGATAGTGGTCTATGATTGGTTAGTTTCAGAACTGTCACCAGAGTAGTATATGGGAATGACTTTATAGTGGTCTTTGATTGGTTGGTTCAGAACTGTCACCAAAGTAGTATACGGGAATGACTTTATAGTGATCTGTTATTGGTTGGTTCAGAACTGTCACCTGAGAAGTATATGGGAATGACTTTCGCAATGTTGAACTGTCTTGGAAAGTGACAATTTCCCATGCACAAGTTACAGACATATGGGAGTGTCTCAATATGACTGGAGTCGAAAGTTTGTTAATTTTATCATCAGCTGCATTACGTCCACCACCGCCTGTTGCCATCAAATGACACAAGGAATGGTAAACATCGGTTACAGTTATAAAACGGTATTAACAGATGTGAATGAATATTCTTGGTATTGAAAAAAAACATCGTCGGATTTTCAAGGTGAATTATTCGTCATCATGGTTTTGTTTCATGGCATGGTCTGCCACATCTGTGAAATGTTTCATGGGTGTGTTGTGTGACGTTGTGACACATTCTTCAGTTTGAATGGTTTTTGTCGTAAGTTGTATAGCTTGCCATACAATTGGCTTTGGTTTTTTGTTTGGAGAATACAAGATCCTGAATTAATTTTATTTCGTGTTCCTCTTTTCAATTCTTCTGACTTCCCTCCTATCTCAAGAAGATCTTCGCCAAGGAAATGGCAGCTTGCATTTCGGCATACAGAGAGAGAGAGAGAGGGGGGGGGGGGGAGGGAGGGAGGGAGGGAGGGAGGGAGGGAGAGAGAGAGAGAGAGAGAGAGAGCGATAAGAATCAGGGTTAATTTGAAAGACTGGTTAGTACAGAGTTCTTTCCCAACACTGACACAGAGCAGTGGAATGGTGCATACAACCATACTGTGAGGTGATCACCAGGTCCGTCCGCCCATTACTTGGCTATTTGGGCAGCATGAGAACACTGATCACGTGGAGAGTAACATGGGAAAGATCATATCGGTCAGTTGGACTGGGGCAGTCAAACTGGCTGAAAGCTTACAGATAAGCTTACAGATATTCTAAAAAAAAAAAAAAAAATTAGAAAGTATACCCATCTCTTTGCCCTTTGCCATTACGTAGATGACCTTTCATCTACAGCCTGACCTTCTAGCAAAGAGCCACTTTGGCACAGGAGAGGAATAACAGGTTGAGGGGTTTGTCACTTGGCTTCGGAATAAAAGGCCACCGCCACCCTTTGCCTTCCATTACAATCTATTACAGCCTGTTACTCTTGCGACCTGACGATCGTTTCACCTTCTACTTTTTTTAACACATCTCTCTCTCTCTCTCTCTCTCTCTCTCTCTCTCTCTCTCTCTCTCTCTCTCTCTCTCTCTCTCTCAAAACACAGGCAGAGAGAATGACAATGACAATGATTCTTCACTTTACACTGGTAGAACTATTGGCTTAGTCGTCGGCCATTTTCCATACTTGCCGTTACCATTCTACTAAACGAGTACTAGTTCTACATGATCACACAATTTAGAACTGATAATAACAAAACGTGATGATGGATATTAGCATAAAAGAAAACATACATGCACACTAAAGATGTCCGTCAAACACACACACACACACACACACACACACACACACACACACACACACACACACACACACACACACACACACACACACACCACACACACACACACACACACACACACGCACGCACGCACGCACGCACGCACGCACGCACGCACGCACGCACGCACGCACACACACACACACACACACACACACACACACTTACAAGCAGACTATTTTCATAAATGCAATAATAACATAGTCAAACAGAAAAAAAACCAACACAACAAATAAGAGAGTGAGGGCGTGGAGAGAGAATATAATGGTAGGTCTTTTTTTTTCTCTTTTTTTTCACATTAACTTGTGGTCTATGACATCAAAAGCTCTTCCAAATTCAAGCACAATGCTCTACACAAATTATTTTCATCAATATTTGTGTCCCGGTGATGCATTATTAAGTTTGTCAGTGCAGTACGACAAGATTTTTCCCCTGAAACCAGACTGACTATTGTTCAGTAGATTATACGATTCTGTATGATCGTAAATGTGTATATTTATGTTTTTTCCACTGGGAAAAATATGCCTTGATCTGTAATTGATCGGTTCGAATTGTCACCAGAAATGCTTTAGCATCTCTGAACTGTGTTGGAAAGTGACATTTTTTTCAATACACAAGTTGCAGATGTATATACTGTATGACGGGAGCTGAAAGTTTTAGAACTTTACCGCCAGTTCCATCAAATCCACCACTTCCGGTCTCTTTCGAATGACGTCAGGAACAGTAACCATCGGCTACAAAAAGTCAGGAATTACCATTCTTGGAACTGCTGGGCATGGTTTCGTTTTAACGTAAGTTCTGTCACACATGTGAAATGCTTTTTGAGTTCCTTTGGTGTGACGTTGCTTGTGTGTCATGTCTTCGATTGGGATCTATAGCTTTCTATACTGACTTTGAGTTTTGTTTGGAAGGAACAAGATCCTGGTAATATTTCTTTTGTGCAGCTCGTTTGAGTGAATAAACCTTATCTCGCTGAGACTGGGAGAGAAACACAGACACAGACACAGACACAGAGACCACAGAGAGAGAGAGAGAGAGAGAGAGAGAGAGATTTAACACCTGACCTGGGATTAATGTCCGGTGATTGGGCCCAGGTGGGGGCACAAAGAAGGAAGATCACCGCCACTATCTTGTCCATGGCTCGCCGACTTGCCCTGTAACGGAACAGAGCATTCCATGTTCCAGAGCGTCGTGACCTTGGTTCTCCATCCCCATCACGCTTTATTTACTTCAAAACACCTATCGAGATTATCCTTTTGTACCTGTGTTTAGATCCAACCCGCAGAGTCGGCTAGTTACAAAACCCGCAAACAAAACAGAGAATAAATTGGGAAAAAAAAGAAGAAAAAATATACGTGTGTGTGTATATATATATATATATATATATATATATATATATATATATATATATATATATATATATATACATATATATATATGTGTGTGTGTGTGTGTGTGTGTGTGTGTGTGTGTGTGTGTGTGTGTGTGTCTGAACAAATAAGTAGTGGGGGAAAACAAGTGCAGGTTAACAATTCTTCCATCATTATAGTAATGACCTGGCAAAGATTTGAAGTTTAAGATTAAAAAAAAAGGGGGGGGGGAGGTGAAGATGAACTAAATGGGAGAGATGAATACCACTACCACCACCACCCAAAAAAAATCACCAGCGTGGTCTCCAGTACAGCTTATCTCAGCGTACAACCACGTCATCAAAGCCTAGTCTCTAATTCTGTCCCTTTCAGTGTCCAATCACATCATCAAAGCCCAGTGTCATTCCGTCTCTTTCTATATGCAATCACTTCATCAAAGCACAGTCTCTTATTCTGTCTCTTTCTATATGCAATCTCTTCATCAAAGCACAGTCTCTAATTCTGTCTCTTTCTATATGCAATCACTTCATCAAAGCACAGTCTCTAATTCCTTCTCTTTCTATATGCAATCACTTCATCAAAGTCCAGCCTCCAATTCCGTCTCTTTCAGAGCACAATCCACTTCATCAAAGCACAGTCTCTAATTCCGTCTCTTTCTATATGCAATCGCTTCATCAAAGTCCAGCCTCTAATTCTGTCTCTTTCGAAGCACAGTCCACTTCATCAAAGTCCAGTCTCTAATTCCGTCTCTTTCGAAGCACAGTCCACTTCATCAAAGTCCAGTCTCTAATTCCGTCTCTTTCGAAGCACAGTCCACTTCATCAAAGTCCAGTCTCTAATTCCGTCTCTTTCGAAGCACAGTCCACTTCATCAAAGTCCAGTCTCTAATTCCGTCTCTTCCAGTGTACAACCCAATTCATCAGAGTCCAGTCTCCAATTCCCTCTCTTTCGGAGCACAGTCCACTTCATCAAAGCAGTCTCTGATTCCGTCTCTTCCAGTGTACAACCCCACTTCATCAAAGTCCAGTCTCTGATTCCGTCTCTTCCAGTGTACAACCCACTTCATCAGAATCCAGGCTCCAATTCCGTCTCTTTCGAAGCACAGTCACTTCATCAAAGCAGTCTCTAATTCCGTCTCTTCCAGTGTACAACCCAATTCATCAAAGTCCAGTCTCTGATTCCGTCTCTTCCAGTGTACAACCCACTTCATCAAAGTCCAGTCTCTAATTCCGTCTCTTCCAGTGTACAACCCACTTCATCAAAGTCCAGTCTCTGATTCCGTCTCTTCCAGTGTACAACCCACTTCATCAAAGTCCAGTCTCTGATTCCGTCTCTTGCAGTGTCACAACCCACTTTATCAGAATCCAGGCTCCAATTCTGTCTCTTTCGAAGCACAGTCCACTTCATCAAAGCAGTCTCTAATTCCGTCTCTTCCAGTGTACAACCCCATTCATCAGAATCCAGGCGCTAATTCCGTCTCTTTCGAAGCATAGTCCACTTCATCAAAGTCCAGTCTCTAATTCCGGCTCTTTCGAAGCACAGTCCACTTCATCAAAGTCCAGTTTCTAATTCCGTCTCTTTCAGAGCACAATCCACTTCAACGCACGAGACGAGCGTTGTCTTCCAGGGTTAAAAGGTCAGACAGCCAGTTGCGTTCATCATGCTCCGTCATTGTGAAGTTTTCCCAGGCGCTGTACTTTGTAACGCTCTGTAACTGGTCCCTAGTGGTCATTGAGTCCTGAAATGTGCTCTGTGTGTGCCTTTCATACCGTGGTAATCTAGCCAAAACAACCTCTCTGCGTACCATTTATACTGTTGTACTTCAGCTCTTACATTCCTTCTGTGTGCCATTCACACTGGTCCGTGAGTTCTCCATGTGCCGTTGATATTGTGGTTATTAACCCTTATATTCGCTCCGTGTGCCCATTCATACTGTGGTCGGTGAGCCTCTCCATGTGCCGTTAATACTGTGTTATTAACCCCTTATATTCGCTCTGTGTGCCATTCATACTGTGGTCGGTGAGCCTCTTCATGTGCCGTCTTGGAAAAAAAAGCTGTTTACACCAGCTGTGGAACAGCCTGTGTCTCTAGGTAATGTACCGCTGTAGCCATAAATACCACACACACACACACACACACACACACACACACACACACACACACACACACACACTTTCCCACATGAAGTCCACGCACTTGGTTTTAAACTGCAAGGACATGTTCAATGTTCTCTTTCATGTTCAGTGTTCTCTTTCATATTCAGTGTTCTCTTTCATGTTCGATGTTCTCTTTCAATACATTGGTCTGACTGATTGGTGCATGGGGACAATCTGCTCGTTGTGCATCCAGGAACCACACATCCAGGAACCACACATCCATGAACCACACATCCATGAACCACACATCCATGAACCACACATCCAGGAACCACACACATCCAGGAACCACACACCCAGGAACCACACACCCAGGAACCACACATCCATGAACCACACATCCATGAACCACATATCCATGAACCACACACCCAGCACAAAGTATATTCTCACCTCATCCATGAACCACACATCCAGCACAAAGTACATTCTCACCTTTCGCACTCACATTCACACCACGACCACGCATTCCATGGGACTGCAAAGGTATACAGAATTTGTCTGGCTTCCTCTTGACGGCAAAGCACTTTGAGGCTGATTCCAGGGACAATTGGTAGTAGAACTCGGACACGACGCACGGTCTGAACCACGATTGTATGCTGTCAACCACCAGCATGGCCATTCCTTCGCTGTTCTGTTTAATACAGAAGCAGGGAAGAGAAAGAACAGACATTTTTTTAAACAGTTGAAAATCTGCCTTTCCTGGGATTTTTTTCCCCCCCAGAATGCAGACTCTCTAGTTCTGATCCGCGAGCTTGCAAACGTCTTCCGCAATATCAAAACTATACTTACAAAGAACAATCCTTCCAAATGCTTGGTAAAATTTGTCCATGCACAAACAAATCATGTAAACGTTCAAAATCACGAGGGATCCCCGAAAGACCCATTCATCGGTCAGGAAAGTGAGGGAAACAGTGAAACATGCAGTAGGTGACTCGTTGGCCTCAGACCACGCAGCACGCCATTTCTCATGGAAACCTTCCTCCTTTATTTTTGTTTGTTTGTTGTTTTTGTTTTTCTGGGGGGGGGGGGGGGGGTTTTTTTTGTTTTGGTTTGGTTTTTGACGGAGTTTCTTTTCAATACTTCCCTTTTCCAATTGTCCCAAATGATCGACAGTCCAGAGGAGAGGGCATGCACAGATGTAGGGCCTAATGCACTGTCACCGACAGTCCAGAGGAGAGGGTATGGCACAAGTGTAGGGCCCAGTGCACTGCCACCGACAGTCCAGAGGAGAGGGTATGGCACAAGTGTAGGGCCTAATGCACTGCTAAGGGTATGGCACAAGTGTAGGGCCTAATGCACTGCCAAGGGCATGGCACAAGTGTAGGGCCTAATGCACTGCCAAGGGCATGGCACAAGTGTAGGGCCTAATGCACTGCCAAGGGTATTCCACACAAGTGTAGGGCCTAATGCACTGCTAAGGGTATGGCACAAGTGTAGGGCCTAATGCACTGCTAAGGGCATGGCACAAGTGTAGGGCCTAATGCACTGCCAAGGGTATGCCACAAGTGTAGGGCCTAAATGCACTGCTAAGGGCATGGCACAAGTGTAGGGCCTAATGCACTGCCAAGGGTATGCCACAAGTGTAGGGCCTAATGCACTGCTAAGGGCATGGCACAAGTGTAGGGCCTGATGCACTGCCAAGGGTATGCCACAAGTGTAGGGCTTAATGCACTGCTAAGGGCATGGCACAAGTGTAGGGCCTAATGCACTGCCAAGGGTATGCCACAAGTGTAGGGCTTAATGCACTGCTAAGGATTTGGCACAAGTGTAGGGCCTAATGCACTGCTAAGGGTATAGCACAAGTGTAGGGCCTAATGCACTGCCAAGGGCATGGCACAAGTGTAGGGCCTAATGCACTGCTAAGGGCATGGCACAAGTGTAGGGCCTATGCACTGCCAAGGGTATGCCACAAGTGTAGGGCTTAATGCACTGCTAAGGGCATGCACACGTGTCAGGCCTAATGCACTGCCAAGGGTATGCCACAAGTGTAGGGCTTAATGCACTGCTAAGGATTTGGCACAAGTGTAGGGCCTAATGCACTGCTAAGGGTATAGCACAAGTGTAGGGCCTAATGCACTGCCAAGGGTATGCCACAAGTGTAGGGCCTAATGCACTGCTAAGGGCATGGCACAAGTGTAGGGCCTAATGCACTGCTAAGGGCATGGCACAAGTGTAGGGCCTAATGCACTGCCAAGGGTATGGCACAAGTGTAGAGCCTAATGCACTGCTAAGGGCATGGCACAAGTGTGGGGCTTAATGCACTGCTAAGGGCATGGCACAAGTGTAGGGCCTAATGCATTGCCAAGGGTATGGCACAAGTGTAGGGCCTAATGCACTGCTAAGGGTATGGCACAAGTGTGGGGCTTAATGCACTGCTAAGGGTATGGCACAAGTGTAGGGCCTAATGCACTGCTAAGAATTTGTCACAAGTGTAGGGCCTAATGCACTGCTAAGGGTATGGCACAAGTGTAGGGCCTAATGCACTACTAAGGGTATGGCAGAAGTGTAGGGCTTAATGCACTGCCACAGACAAGGGAAGAGATACAGACGAGCCACTTTTCCTCAGGCCAGGCGCTAGATGTGGCCTGGGTTCCAGACCGACAGGAATCTACCGGTCACCAGATCCATGGACAGGAGGAAGCTCGGCAGTATGCAGGGCTTTGGGATGAGGAGGAAACACCATGCTGATGGCATTATACAGGGCTTTGGGATGAGGAGGAGGAAACACCATGCTGATGGCAGTATGCAGGGTTTTGTGATGAGGAGGAAAAACACCATGCTGATGGCATTAGAAAGGGCTTTGAGATGAGGAGGAAACACCATGCTGATGGCAGTATACAGGGCTTTGGGATGAGGAGGAAACACCATGCTGATGGCATTATACAGGGCTTTGAGATGAGGAGGAAACACCATGCTGATGGCATTATACAGAGCTTTGGTATGAGGAGGAGGAACACACCATGCTGATGGCATTATACAGGGCTTTGAGATGAGGAGGAAACACCATGCTGATGGCATTAGACAGGGCTTTGAGATGAGGAGGAAACACCATGCTGATGGCAGTATACAGGGCTTTGAGATGAGGAGGAAACACCATGATGATGGCATTATACAGGGCTTTGAGATGAGGAGGAAACACCATGCTGATGGCAGTATACAGGGCTTTGAGATGAGGAGGAAACACCATGCTGATGGCATTATACAGGGCTTTGAGAGATGAGGAGGAAACCCATGCTGATGGCAGTATACATGGCTTTGAGATGAGGAGGAAAACACCACGCTGATGGCAGTATACAGGGCTTTGGGATGAGGAGGAAACACCATGCTGATGGCATTATACAGGGCTTTGGATGAGGAGGAAACACCATGCTGATGGCAGTATACAGGGCTTTGAGATGAGGAGGAAACACATGCTGATGGCATTATACAGAGCTTTGGGAGGAGGAGGAGGAAAACACCATGCTGATGGCATTATACAGGGCTTTGGGATGAGGAGGAGGAAACACCATGCTGATGGCATTATACAGGGCTTTGGATGATGAGGAGGAAACACCATGCTGATGGCAGTATACAGGGCTTTGGATGAGGAGGAGGAAACACCATGCTGATGGCAGTATACAGGGCTTTGGGATGAGGAGGAGGAAACACCATGCTGATGGCAGTATACAGGGCTTTGTATGAGGAGGAGGAAACACCACGCTGATGGCAGTATACAGGGCTTTGGATGAGGAGGAGGAAACACCATGCTGATGGCAGTATACAGGGCTTTGGGATGAGGAGGAGGAAAACACCATGCTGATGGCAGTATACAGGGCTTTTGTATGAGGAGGAGGAGGAAACACCACGCTGATGGCAGTATACAGGGCTTTGAGAGATGAGGAGGAGGAAACACCACGCTGATGGCAGTATACAGGGCTTTGGGATGAGGAGGAGGAAGCACCACGCTGATGGCAGTATACAGGGCTTTGAGATGAGGAGGAAACACCATGCTGATGGCAGTATACAGGGCTTTAGGATGAGGAGGAAACACCATGCTGATGGCAGTATACAGGGCTTTGAGATGAGGAGGAGGAGGAAACACCATGCTGATGGCATTATACAGGGCTTTAGGATGAGGAGGAAACACCATGCTGATGGCAGTATACAGGGCTTTGGATGAGGAGGAGGAAACACCATGCTGTTGGCAGTATACAGGGCTTTGAGATGAGGAGGAGGAAATACCATGCTGATGGCAGTATACAGGGCTTTGGGATGAGGAGGAGGAAACACCACGCTGATGGCATTACACAGGGCTTTGGATGAGGAGGAGGAGGAAACACCATGCTGATGGCAGTATACAGGGCTTTGGGATGAGGAGGCAACACCATGCTGATGGCAGTATACAGGCTTTGGATGAGGAGGAGGAAACACTATGCTGATGGCATTATACAGGGCTTTGGGATGAGGAGGCAACACCATGCTGATGGCATCGCCTGACACTGGCTTGAGCAACGTCGACACACAGCTAGTCAGATGAAAAAGAGAGAGTTCTCTTTTAATTAACAATTACCTTTTTTACATTATGTACATAAGATATTTCTCACTATGTCTTTTACACGATCACACCAGTTGCAATATAAACACATGAAACGGGCCCTCATGGACTCACAGAAACTTATGTTTTAAAGAGTTGGCCTCAGACAGCGTCACACAGAATCTCTTGTTGTACCAAAGAAAATACCCTGTCGTCACTGACCTTTACGCCATTGTCGTCCCTGGGCTTGGCCTCAATAACCACAACATCTTCACAATCTCTGCGACCTCGCGTCAACTCAGAAAATATCAACTGTGTCCGTGTCACTCTTGGTAGGAGTGGAAAAAAACAAAAACAACAAACAAACAAAATATATATATATATATAAATCGTGTGTCCCCAGTCTATCCTCGGAAAATTTTTCCTGAAAAGAACAGAAAAGCGAAGTAATCGTCTCGTTTGAATCAAGTTAGAAAGTATCTCTCTCTCTCTCTGCAGAAATATTCATCGTCATTTCTCCTCACCGCATCTTACCTGGAGGTTTGCTAAGCCTATCATAGGCTAATCGTGACCTTTATATATATATACCCTGACGACTGCACCAGCAAGAAACAGCGCTGTAGGTTTTAATCCTTACATTTTAATCAAATTTTTAAACTGATGCCGCTCCCAACTCGGTTGAGCACTTTTTTAAAGTTATTGTTGGTTAGTAACACCATTATTTATATATATATATATATATATATATATATATATATATATATATATATATATATATCACGAACAATACAAAAAATGTTCTTTAACAATCTTAAAAAAAAAAAAAAAAAAAAAAAGCTCAACAGTCTGGGGAGCAACATCTGTTAAAAATGTTATTCTGATGAGAGCAAGGCTCGAAACAAGCTTGTTGGTTTTAATACTTCATTTTAATAACATATATATATATATATATATATATATATATATATATATATATATATATATATATATATATATATATATATATATCACTGTTTGCTAAGCCTGTCATTGGCTGATCATGACCTTTCTATCGGTCACTAATGCCTCTTGGTCATCCAAAAAAGACAATAGGCGCCCCTGCTAAGCCTCCGCGCTGACGCCGTCAACCAGTCTGTCCTCCCAGACCACCGGCCATCGTTCAGGTGACAACAGTCACCGTGTGTTGTGTGTTCCCCACAGTAGTCAGTGCATGCACGCTGTTCAGGTGAAAACAGTCACCTTGTGTTATGTGTTCCCTACAGTCAATGCATGCACGCTGTTCAGGTGACAACAATCACCGTGAGTTGTGTGTTGCCTACAGTCAATGCATACACGCTGCGCGGTTTCCATGACCGGGGGGGGGGGGGGGGGGGGGGGGGGCAAGGTACAAGAAAAAGGTAAACAACACTTTAAAACCCGGACCAGCCGCCATGGCGAAGTGGTTAGCGTCGCGGACTCCCGGCTGCTTAATGGATGCGTTTCTGAGAGTGTTGCTCAAATTTTCCTGACCAACACTGCAGGTGCCTGTATCTCTCGGGCCTGGTTGACGCCGGGATATATTATGAAAGGAAGCGTAGAGTACAGCCCTGTCATGTAGTCTCAGACCGAAATGAAAAATCCGTAGCATCATCTTAATCATCCTCATTCTCATCGATCAGCATTAAAAAAAAAAAAAAATGTCTCAAGTTCTGTGGCCCTTCATGCCCTGCTCTCATGGTGACCTCAATTTCGATGTCCTCTCCACGTCTGTGGCCTTGGTTTGGTTCCGTCGGGGTCACCGGTATCGGCGAGTCCATGGGGGCTGTCGTTGGACGGACGTGGTGGCGCCCTCCGGAGGGAGAGCTCACTCACGCCGGCTCCGCGACTAAGCAATTATTGTCGTCAGTAGGGGGCTTAGTAGGTGGTGTCCTGCGTATGTTAGATCAGAACAGGCGCCACTGAACACCACCGAAGTGACTCGGCGGCAGTGCAGTGTCTCCTCCGGTGGGTTGCCTCCCTCTTGACGACTTGACATTGACTGCCCCCTGTGGATTGTCGGTGCCGGGCTGCGGCGGGGCGACCGGGCTGTGGTTGTGGACGGGGTGTCGGAATGAGCGGCGTCCATCCAGTCATTATTACAATGGCGTCACTGTCTTCACTGGTCCTGTGATCCACATTTAAATGGTGTGATTGTATTCACGATCAGTATAATCGCTTCTCACTATTGGATCAGTCAACCGTAGGACAATATAACTTGTCTTTTGTTAACCACCCAGTCGATATTTAAATGTCTTCACTATCAGTTCAGTTCCCATTGAAATAATGTAACTGCCGTCATCATCATGTAATGAACTGTTAAATGCTGTATGTTGGAACGGCGCGGAAGGCTGCTACAGTCTGTCAGTTCTTTGTCTCATCATGTCTATGCATGTACTTGCCACATACAGTCTTGACACAATACGGCTCTCTTGGCACGATAGGGCTCTCTTGACACGAGGGCTCTCTTGACACGAGGGCTCTCCTGACACGATAGGGCTCTCTTGACACAATAGGGCTCTCTTGCTACTCTTGGTATAAGAGAATAAATTACATGCAAGCCCCAATCACTAGGTATCCCCTCTATCATCCGTCTTTTCTTTCCCTTCTATCCTCACCTTCCTTAACAGTCGGTATGTGTACTCACGTTGATCTGGTTCCTGGCAGTGCCGGCAACACGTGCAATCCGTGGCGGGCACAGCGGGCAGGGAGTAGCGTGGTCAGGGAGCGAGTCTCAGCCGGAGGGGCGGCACTGCTCACAGCGTGACAGCGTCACAATGTCCGCGCCACTCCCCTTGTCTGTGACCCATCCCTTCACACGGCTGCCCACCTGTATAGGCCGTTTGCTGAATATTTCATTCAGTCCCACCACAGTCCTATCAACTTCCCATTACTTACACAAACTCCACACCGTATCGACCGCAATGCCATGTTCTTGCCGACACTGACCTCTTTTACACAAACTCAGCACAATGTCGACCGCAGTGCCATGTTCTTGCCGACACGGACCTCTTTTACACAAACTCAGCACAATATCGACTACAGTCCCATTCTTGCCGAGACTGACCTCTTTTACGCAAACTCAGCACAATATCGACTACAGTCCCATCTTCTTGCCGACACTGACCTCTTTTACACTAAATCAGCACAATATCGACGTGGAGAGAAACCTGGAAACTGAGGACACACCAAAGCTGATTATGAAGAGCCAGACATGATTTGGGTTTCCTTCTTGTTGCTGTTTTGCTTGTTTCTTACTTGTAGTTGAAGAACAAGTTGGAAGATGAAGATGTTGTTAATCACCATTTTTGTCTCAGGCTTTAGGCCATGCCAGGCCTGTGTTCTGTGCTTCCTTGCAGATCCCCATGTCTGCCAGAGGCCACAGATGGGGCACCTGCGGTGTTAGTCAGGAAATGTTAGGAAACCTCTCTGACACAAAACCGTTCATTGCATGAAAGTTGTTTGTGTGGTTCCGGTCTTCTACCAGAGGCCATGGCACATGCAGCAACAACGGATGGAGCCCAGACGCACACGTCAACAATGGTCAAAAGCATTAACTGGGAACAGTAATACAACTATGATTGATACTTTTCAAAGTGAGGATGAAGATGTTGTTAATCACCATTTTTGTCTCAGGCTTTAGGCCATGCCAGGCCTGTGCTCTGTGCTTCCTGCTTCCTTGCAGATCCCCATGTCTGCCAGAGGCCACAGATGGGGCAGCTGCGGTGTTAGTCAGGAAATGTTAGGAAAACTCTCTGACTCAAAATCGCTCATTGCATGAAAGTTGATTGTGTGGTTCCAGTCTTCTACCAGAGGCCATGGCATATGCAACAACAACAAACGGATGGAGCCCAGACGCACACGTCAACAATGGTCAAAAGCATTAACTGGGAACAGTAATACAACTATGATTGACACTTTTCAAAGTGAGATCACTGCTGGCGGAATTTGAAACGATTTTTTTTAAAGAATTGTCAGTTATTCCGCAAGACAATATGGACAAACAGATTACAAGACAAAACACGACGGGTTTCGACTCTTAGGTCTTCTTCAATTAAAAACAAACAACATTCAGGACAATGAAAACGAAGAACGAGCAATCACTTACCTTCTCAAATTCGGTACAAGATGGGTGTAGAATGAAAAGCAAAGCCGTTGGGAAAGGACCATGGGAATTAGAATGATAATCATAATGGGACAACAGCAATATTTTTTTTTTTTTATTGTCATCACTATCATTTGAACTCCCATGGTCCCTTTCCCAATGGCCTCGTTTTCATTCAACACCCATCTTGCACCAAATATAAGAGGATAAATGATTGCTTGTTCTTCGTTTTCATTGTCCTGAATGTTGTTTGTTTTAACTAAAGAAGATCTCAGAGTCGAAACGCGTCGTGTTTTGTCTTTTAATCTTTTTCTCCACACTGTCTATCGGAATAACTAAACAATTCTTTTTAAACTACGATTGATACTGATAAGGACAAGGGAGGCTGCCAAACTATGCACAGTTATAGTATTAATTCTTAAGTTTACAGTACCCTGAACCGGACATTCAGTGGCCTTCTAATATGGCCACAGCTTCTTAGTGGCAGAAATCTAGCTGTCTTGACGTCGAAAATATAATATTTAAGAAATGTCGAAATAGTACGAGTTCTTATAAAGGCTTAATACTTGGAAGAAGGTTTCTGGTCAAAGGTGTCCCTCTTCCGGGCATAGTGTCCATATCAAGGGCGTTTGGACAGAGGACCTTAAAGTCCACTTTTCTCGTATCTACTTCACTCCACAATTATCTTCTTATCTGCTGTTGAACTTTTGACTCTATACTTTATTGCACAGCGTCCCATCAGCAACTAAAGGCCCTAAACAGCCCGTTCAGGTATCCGCTGAGGGGGAAATATCCGACGAACGACATATACCCAGATCTCTGTGACGATGGACATCCGGCAGCATCCCACATGGCGCCCAGCCGGAAATGTCACATCCGGGGAATGATAGTTATCGGCCCTGACGGACTGGTGCTACCACTGCCACCGTTCTTCCATGTCACGTGACAGAGAGGACTTTAATCAACGATGCCGTTTATGGCGTGTGAACGTTGTCACCATCAACTCTTAGCACTGTTCTACACTGTACTAACACACAGACACACTCGCCAACACACACACACACACACACACACACACACACACACACACACACACACACACACACACGCACGCACGCACGCATACACACACACACACACACACACACACACACACACACACACACACACACAATCAAGCAAGCGCGCACCCACGCACACACGCACGCACGCATAAACACACACACACACACACACACACACAATCAAGCAAGCGCGCACCCACGCACACACGCACGCACGCATAAACACACACACACACACACACACACACACACACACACACACACACACACACACACACAAGCAAAACACACACACACGCACGCACACACACACACACACACACACATACACACACACACACACACACACACACACACACACACACACACACACACACATGGTAATGTACTTGAACGTGACTGCCTTGTGAATCAAAGTTCATTCCACCTCAGGCTCTACTGATGATACTAGTTTGGTGAGTGATGCTTCTAAATCCTCTGTGCGTGCGTGCGTGCGTGTGGTGTGTGTGTGTGTGTGTGTGTGTGTGTGTGTGTGTGTGTGTGTGTGTGTCTGTGTGTCTCATCAATGTCAGAGACTGCATGTGGTGTGTCATCAATGTCAGGGACTGGGACCTACATATGGATGTCTCGTCAATATCAGGTGCAATGCATGCGTGGAAAAAAAAAAAAAACCAATGTTCGAGTGTGTTGGTGAAGAAAATGTTTTATTCTTTTGTGTTGGGTTCGTCTTCAAAGTCCAGAAAGCAACTGGACCAAAATAAACTATACCTGTCGTAAGATGCAATACTTTGCAATAATTTTTTTTTCCTCAGATGAACTATTGTAAACTTTGGGTTCAATCAAACAGTTTAAATGGTCTGACATGTCTGTCCCTCTGTAACGAACACGACGTTAGATTTAGGAGGTAGGTTGCCACATTGTTTGTTTCGGCCCACCACGCAAGCCTACCACCGTCATGTCATCTTGCAGAAGACTGTACACTTCATCGCGGCTCTAATCTCTGGTGTGCAGGATGGCATCGTCAACAGAGTTCGCAGTTACACATCAATTGCAGGTTGTTTATATGAAATTGAAATAAACAGGACCAGGAACAGATCCCTGGGTAACTCCCCATTTGGATGTCACAGGAGCCAGAGATGTCAAAATTTGAGAATCCTTCTGTCTGCTGTTGTGAAGAAAAGACTTAAAGCTAAAAGAATCTGAGCTTAAACCATGTATTACTAGCTTTCTCGACAGACAGAGAGACTACACAGACGGCGACAGAGAGAGGGGGTGAGACTGGCAGACAGACAAACAGAGCGGAGAGAGAGAGAGAGGGGTGAGGGGGGGGGGGGGGGGGACAAAATAGCCAAAGCCTCTCAGTGCAGTTTCACTTGGAGCATTCTGACCGCTGATCGCCGCACTGACAGTCCACTGCAGAGCTTTCTGTGCGCCTACCGGCCCTGCCACACCGTGCCTAGGTGGCCACACACCACAATTAGGATTTTTCTCTAAAGCACTCTATAATCTATGTAAGGGTTTGAAGCCTACCATCAATTTGAGCCAGCATTATATGATAAGTTGATACTTGATCAAAAGAAGAACTCTCCCCCAATCAGTTGCCTTGTTTGAGGGGATTTTTTGCCGATGAAATCTAAAAAAAATCTTCCACTACATGACCTTCCCCTTAGTGGCCGTCACATTTTAGGCTTTTGCACTCACCCTTGACCCTATCTTTGTCCCAACTGGAAACCCCCAAATGGTCGCGTTCCTTCGATTTCAATCCGTCTGTTTGGCTTGTACCTTGATGGTCATACGAAAGAAAATGAGAAGAATCAACTTTTCAAACACAGTAAGAATTTTCAAAATAATCTCATTGCGCCAGTCTATAAACACGCGACTCCTTAAGCAAGGCCTTTGGCGCTTTAATGTTTGGTGTGCAGCCTGTTCGTCTCAGCCGGTGCGGGGCGCCCCACTTGCCCAGGCGGGCGACTGTGAAGCACGGTGACTGTGTGTGTGACCGACACTCCTGGAGCTGTGGCAGGTCAGGGGCAGATTAGCGTCAGTGCTCTGGTGCAGTGACATTTCCATTTCCGCTTCACCGAACTTGATGCCACTCATTCCATGCGTCACCGTCAGCAGGATATCACTGGACACGTTCGCTTGTGCTCTCTCTCTCTCTCTCTCTCTGACAAATAATGTGCGCGCGCCACAACACACACACACACACACACACACACACACACACACGCACGAGCGCGCGCGTGCACACACACACACACACACACACACTATGACTGAACTCTCTCTCTCTCTCTCTCTCTCTCTCTCTCTCTCTCTCTCTCTCAGACTGACTGACCGACCGACTGAAACCAGTTTATTGTCAGATTAACCTTAGAATGCACTGACATTCAGAAAACTATAAGCTGTCAACAATTTTTCCATTTAAAAAGAAACCAACGACTGGGGGAAAAGGACAACTCTAACTCGCCCAAATCTAATAAAGTAGGCTAATCATCAGGGAGCTCGATCTGTCTCTGTCTAACGTCCTTCCCAGTTCTGTCCATGTCTAGTGCGGGCGTGCACACACACACACACACACACACATGCGTGTGGACGTGATTTTATGATAAGGATTTCTTTGACCCTTTCATGGAGGATAATAAAATCCATTTATGTAAATGGTGTGACATTGTACCGCGTGGATAAATTTTTTACTACGAATGGAAATAAAACCAAGTCACAGATGGACGTAATGAGTAGGCGACAGTTTGTAACTGGATTTACTTCGCTAGTTTTTTAACTGCACATACGTGTTTGCACTCAAAAGATTATACAATAAAACCCGTTGACTTTCCATTTTTGCAAGAAACCTGTTTCTATATTAAACACATTTTAAGCAATTTAAAATTAACATGGAAGATCACCTACCACATTCTATCAAAGAACTTGCATGTTCTACTTTCGCCTTGAAAATCTCCTGTGTCTACACAATTCAAGTTTAGCAAAACTTTATCTACAGTTAATTGATGCAAGTATGTGGATATTAAGTAGTCGTGATGTACATTTTCTTTTCCAAAATGGGCCTTCCTCAAAGCAAAGAGAAGTGAGGATGACCAAGGAAGACCTGGAGGCAGGACCTGGAGGTGGACACTGGGCAGATGGGTTACAGCTGGGGAGAAATAGAAAAGATTACCCAGGACCGTGGTCGTTGGCGTGCAGTTGTTGAGGGCCTATGCTCTGGCAAAAGCAATGGGTCAAAGTGAGTCAAATGGGCATTGAACTTTCTGTAAATATCCGATAGTATTCTAAAGGCCATCAGTCCATTTCTTCTGGTATTTTTGTTCAAGTGAATCCATTATACAGAGCCAAACTGAAACGTTTGAGTAACCCATTTACAACCAAACCCATCTCCGGTTAGACGATGATGGATGGGACGAACCTACGGAGAAATTGTCTGCTGTGTTACTTCTGAAAGGGTATGTAACGAGAATAGAACAAAGGGAACAGGGAGAGAAACTCTACATTCATATGTCACGCCTCATACAGTACATCCAGAGACACCTTAAAGCCATATAACGGTACAAATGGCCGGCATTGACACAACCCTTTTCTCAGCTCACAGCACGACAGCCAGCACTTTGACTGCATTCCCAGAGATGTGAACCAAGAGAACATGATGGAGGTAGCTGGATGGTGTAACAAGAGCATGTTTACCAGGTTTCACAGCTGACCATTGACTGTTGACATGAAAGGCCTTGCCACAGTCGGTATGCTGGAAAGCTTGGTTACATCAGACTTGCTCATCTTCCCTGTCACTGAAATCTTCATGTTACAAGCATTTGATCACTGGCTGACAAATAATTGATATATTACATGAGACGTACTTGGGGAAATTGATTAGTTCAAATTATCTTGAGGATGATGTTGGTGGCACTAATTACATGCCCATCGATCATTCTAGGGATTATTTCACATCCTGCCCAGGTTTGTTGCTTTTGACAGAAACACTCACATCTACATGCTGGCTGGTTTTCCATGCAGTGCTTCATCATGCAATTACCACCACCGAAGCCATCCTGCAAATACCTCAAATTAATATTTCTTTCCAAGGTAAGTCCTGCTTAATTCCATAATTAACCAGCAACACCAGTACTCTATTTGTGTCCACTTGAATATCCATTGATTTCAATTAGTTGAATTTGTATTTCAAATAAGTTCAACCACAGTAATCAAAATTGTTTCACTAATCATACTTTAAATGCCAGATATTATTACTATTATAATTATTACTATTATGAATACTTACATGACGCCAATCCTCGGCTAGGGACCAATTCTAAGCACTTAACAATCCACACTTGTTTACACAGCGGGCTGCCTACCTGGGTAGTGCTGACTGAG